>VZUI01055306.1:0-15092 GCA_013401135.1 Cettia cetti | reverse complement strand
GAGGCAGCCCCGGGCGGACGGCGGCGGCTTCCCCGCAGCCCCCCGCGCCCGCAGCCAGGGGAGGGGCGGCCGCCACCATCTTGTCAGCCGCGTCCCCGGGCACAAAGGGAGGGCGAGAAACCCCCCGCCGCCGGGACCGAGCCGGGCGCCCCCAGCCCCGACTCACCTCCAGGCGCAGGGAAGCACCGCAGCCCCGCAGGAACTCGCGGATGTTGCTCAGGCACTCGCCCTCCGTCCGCGGCTCCGGGTACACCTGCAAGAGAAGAGGCGGGCGGCTCAGCGCGGGGAGGAGATGGGACCGCACCGCAGCGGAGCGGCGTCCCCCACCCCGCCGCTCCCCTCACCTCCCGCTCCCTCCGCAGGCAGCGGCGCCGATCGCTCCCACTGGAGGGTTTGAACCGGGAAGTAAACACGGAGCACAGGAAATGGCGTGCGAGGGCGGGGGGCGGCGGGCAGGAGTGCGGGCAGGGGTGCCCCGGCCAGGCGCGGTGGCGGGCGGCTCTGCCCCGGCGGGGCGGGCGGAGGGAGGGCGGGAGGCGCGGCCCCGCTCGGCCCTCCCCAGCCCCGCTCGGCCCTCCCCAGCCCCGCTCGGCCCTCCCCAGCCCCGCCCAGCCTGCGGGCGAAAGCGCCCGTGGGAGCGGCCCCCAGCCCCCCCCAGCCTGCGGTCGAAAGCGCCCGTGGGAGCGGCCCCGGGCCCCGCCGCGCTTCTGATTTGGAGATGCTGATACACAGAGCCCGGTGCCGTGACGGGTTTGGCTGCAGGGCGAAGGGCCCGGCGGGCAGCCCGGGGACAGCCCCTCCTCGGGACGAGCAGTGACCGCGCACAGGTACAAGGCGCACGCCGCGGGTGGCCGGTGTCGCCAGTCTGGGGTTTGTCGGTGCCCCCGTTCTGACTTCGGTCCACCCTTGGGTATCGGTTTTCTAACGAGGAAATACATCAGAAATGCTCCGAAGACCTCCGCGGAAAATACCAGCAGTCGGAGTTAATAATCTACCAATTCTTCCAGGGTCTGGTGTTAACGACCTTTATCTGTAGTTTATTAAACAGCTCCTTCCTACCCCAGAAGAAAAACAACTTCACAAAGAGGAAAACCTTGACTGAGTCTAAGCCAGTTTTTGGCAAAGCAGCCGTCAGCTCTCTGCAGCCGCACTCGCCGTGCCTTCAGCTCAGCCTCTGTCTACCCTGAAAGCGAAGTGTAGCCCTTCCACGGAAAAGCAGCCAGCCCCAAGAGCTTCAGGGATATGGCTTAACTTACCACAGCTTAACTAAATTCTGTGCGCACATTAGCATCGTTTCACAATAAATTCATTGATTCCTGTGAAGTAGTCTAGCAAACAAATCGTTGCCCAAACTGGACACCTCGTTCTGTCAAAAGGTGAAAGCCTAGCACAGAAGTGCACTGGCAAGTCGCTGGAAACAGAGGTATTGAAACACACAGTGTCATAGCCTTGATCATGCCTTACACTCAGAGGAGTTTTTGTTAAACGCACATTTATGTTAAGGTTACATAAACTCACAGCATAATCCATCTGCATAGCATTGGGAACTTCACATAAGGTTGACTCCAAACATTTAATCAAGCTGAAACCAAGGTAGTGCTTTCTCACGTGATGATAAGATATTAACCCCATGATACCATAAAAATTAACAAATGTGACAGCATGACAGGGTGAACCTGGCACAAAGAAATTTAAAACACAAGTCACTCTCATTTTCTAAACAAAATTCACATGAATCTTAAATGAAAGCCACCATTCTGCAATACAAGGAATTTGGTAACGATATGAGTTGAAGAATTTTCCTTTCATCAAGGAAAGCACACATACACACACCCCTCAAATTGTTTGATATTACAATAAATCACTGTGGGTTAAGAATAATGCTTTACTACACTAAAACATAAAGGGATTCCTAAAGAAGTCCTATGGAAGTACTACAGCCCAAAAGATAAAGTCAGTAAGTTTGAGGGACACAAGAGGTGAGAGAGCCCTGCTGAAAACACCGTGGTCTCTTGCTTGAAATACTTTTTGATTACTCTATTAATTTATTTCTCTAATTCCAGTAAGAAATCTAAAACTATCATGCCCACATCCCTTGTTAGAATAAGGTGCTGGAAATTTTTTCAATGTTGATGCTTCTAGTATGCTCTCTCCTATATGTTCTTATACATGTTCTTATATATATGCTCTCTCTTATATGTTCTTAATATTCATACGACAATTATATAGTTGTAATTGATAATTCTTGTATCTTAAACTATTTGAATAATAACTGGGGTTTATCTCCTTTCAGATGTGCTACTTCCTTGCTCTCTTTTTTGTGCCCACCATTTTCTTTTTCATCTACTTTGTTCATCAAGGCCTCTTTTCATTCTGAGAAACCTTAACTTTACTTCTGCTCTTCAAGCATGAATAACATCTCCCAAGGAATCACAGTAAATGCAGGTTCCTCTTAAAAGAAGCACATTTCTTGTCTCACAACATAATCCAGTTAACACAAAATCTTCAACACATTAAACTCAGTAATTCTAAGAAACCCAGACGTGTACTACCACCTCATAAGAGGCTGCACATAATTCATAAAACACTGAACAATAACTGGAAAGAGGCCAAAAAAAAAAAAAAGGGACGATTGAGGGGAAGAAAGGAGAGAGAGTAGGGAGAGATATGATTAGAGAAGGGCAAAACCTTTCAATTGAAGATTAAAGAAACAACAAGCAAAGAAAACCCAAACCCTGCAAATTGTTCCCTGTCAGGTCTGGAAACTTAAATTACATGCCAATAGACCACTGAGACCTTAGCCCCACCACCACGCTAATGCACGTTTCCACTTAAAAATCATCTTCCTCAAAATAATAAAATAAGTTACAGTAAATCTTTAGAAATGTCATTTTTTCCTTCAAAACAAGGGAAAAGTCTTCGGAGCAATAAAAGAAGCAGGATATATTTTCTCAGCTCTGTGGCTGCAATGGCATTTTTATACAATAGAAGACAGAAGCATATGGATAAAGAATTTTAAAATATCTTAGCATTTGCATCCTGCTAGAAATGTAAAGCATTAATGATCCCATAAAATGAAGCAAACCCATTATTTACCTGGAAAATCTTAATGTGATTCTGGCAACCTTCTCCTACAGAGAGCTGAGAAACACAGTAAGGGACCTGAAGAACAAAATCAGCCCTGTGACAGAATGTTGAGGTGCAGCTATGTGGGCCAGGCCCATGATAAAATCACACATATGGTACATGATATCCTTTACAGTTACAGGAAGCTCAGGAGCATGACCTCTCACACAGATTGCATTTATAGTCTCACTGACTATTCAAAATGTACCAGAACATCATGCAAGCAGACCACAGGCAGGTAAGTCCTAGTCTGCCTGAAAGATAGCAAATACATTCAGAGACAAAGTATAAACAAAATAAAAGTAGGGTCGTATTCCCAAATTGCTTAGCTAATAAAAAGTAGGTTGCATGTTCATAATGCCAGTGAAATAAAAAAGTTATGTATTTTCATCTCCAGTATTTGCATCAATCTTTTCCTAGACCAACACCATTAGTTCATTAATGTGGGTTGCCTACCTCTTAAATGTATACACAGCTCTTAGTACAAAGAGGCCTCAGTGTCCAACTGGAACCACTGTGTGCTCTAGTAATACAAATAAAAAAGGTTAATAGTAATTAGAAAAGAAAAGGATTCCAGAGGGGCATGACAGATTCTTAATTAGGGACCAGGGTGCCACGGTGGAATCCAAAGAGAGAAGAGGAAGGTAATATGCAGAGCAGCCACTGTTTAAACCACTTCTTTGTGGTTCAGGGACAGGTTCTGATTAAGATTTAATCTCTGGGGGAGCAGTGCTAGAAACCACAGCTAGTTCAATGAGGACATTTATGTGATGCACTGCAGCTATCAAGGAGCAGAGTACATTTCTCACTATCCAGAAAAGGTGGGGAACAATGTGCAATGCAAATAGGTGGTACCTAGCTAAATGTTACACCCCTTTTGACCAGTTTAAATTTATGTTTTTAAACTACTTAACAAGTGAATAAAAAAGGGCAATGCAGAGAGGCTGCATCAGGAAAAGGCATGATGGGGTGGTCTTAGAAAAAATGAAAAAGGCTACTTCTAGTTCATTTGGTCAGGGAAATTATATGAAGAAAATAAGCAAGGAATGTGTATAAAAAATAACTTTTAAAAAAGCAAACCCACAGTTATTTGATTGCAATCTCAAGTAAACATGAGACATTAATAAAAAGTAGGAAACATGGTCAGCCATATGCATGGGAAATTAGCTGTTTACTTGCATTCATCTGCTGAACAAGTAGACAAACGGGGTCACAGAGGGAGAAGTGTACAAGGTCTTTATATAGAAACTGTAATCTACTAGATAGACTAAGTAACAACACAGTTTTTACATACAAGTTACATCAATAATTTATCTAGCACAACATATAACAAGTACAACATGGTTTACTATGCAAGGAGACTATCTCAGTTACTAGAAAGCAGAAACTAATACAGAATGTAACAATAATTGCAAACTTGTAGCTAAGTTCAGCAGACACTTAGAAACGTTCAGAGACTGAGCCCTTAAGTAGGGGGACATCCTATTCATCCTGCCTGGAGGCTTTTACATCAGATTCCCCTCGCGGCACAAAACAGTTTTCTCTCCATGTGTCAGAACACCCTGTACACACAGAGCATTACTGCAATCTAATCAGTAAAAATACCATAATTGCACAATGCAGCAAAGCTAACCAAAGGGTCCTATTGATCACATTCTGTCCCACAGCAGCTGTGTTACCCTTGCTTCCAACCCCTCTGACTGGTCAAGGGATCTTCCAATGGGGCAAACACCTCCTGCACAAGCATTGCAGGCTGGTGTTTGTTGCCAGGCTTTGTGTTCAGGGTTAAAAACGAGATTAAAAACATCATGAGGAGGAAGCCTGGCCATTCTCTCACCAGCCTGGGTGGTGAAGCTGCAGATGATTAACTGTCCAAACCCCCTGCAGTTTCCTTCCCTCCCCTCCCAGCTGTTGCCTCCTGCCTGCGCCTGCACCCAGGCCCGGCAGGGCCCATCCCTTTCTGCATTGGGGTCTCCTGCTCTGTCCCAGACCATTAGCCCTCACGATTCACACCCAGCAGGGATGGAAAAGAAAGAGTGGCGACATAGCTACACGCGAGGACATCCTCTGCTTCTCGAGGAAGCATCCACTGCTAGGGGCCAGCGGCAGGTGCAGCACTTCCTCCACAGTCAGTGAGCAGTTGGGCTGAGAGGACTGCAGATGGAGCCCCGCGCTCCTCCCAGGGCTGCAGGAGGCACAGCTGCACTTCAAAGGATCGCATCTTCCACATCTCTAAGTAAGGAGCACTCTGCAGTTCAGCCCAGTCCCTTAAAGGACTGCACGTCGTACTGATGGCATGTTAGCAGGATGCTGTAACTAAATTAAAACACAGATCAGGAGTCTCAACAAAGTGTAGTTTTCTTTTAAAATCAGGTGTCTTGACAGACCACCAGATCTTAGCATGAGTGTTTCTGCAGTACTGTAGCTCTTTAGCATTGACTTTTCTCACCCTATAAAACCTGCAACCCACAAACTTTTCAATAATAATCTGCTCAGCAGTCAGCGTGGGCTCTACATCTGTATTTTGGCTAGAGGGAACCCATGCTCCAAAAGCACAGCAGCAGGCAGTCAGACAGACAGTCCCATAGATAGCAAGAGCTAGATCCAGCAAAGGACTGAAGTTCCTACAGTCATTCACTAAGATGCCAAAATTTTACATTTCCACAACTCACCTAGGCTCTTCATACAATACAAAGAGGAAGGAAGGTGCCTTACAATATGCCCTAAAATTCTTATTTGCTGAAAAGGATACCCAGCCAGGAAGCTAATCAAGACACAGCAGAAGGTAAAAGCAGTATTTACTTAGTGTCTCAAACTCCAGTCATCTCCCAGACTAACAAGAGTCCTTTGAGTGTGATTTGGAAGAACCCTCTGAAAAGTGGCTAGTGTCCATTTCTTAACAATAGAGTATAAAGGTTCCCAAACCTCTTGCCTCAGGCACCACTATTGGTGACAGCCACAGAAGCAGCTCTTAGATCCTATTGCCTCATTCTAAAGCCATCAGCAAGACTAACCCCACATCTGATACTCTTCTGCTTTACATTCTACATCCCCACACCAGTCCCTGTATTCCATCTTTCCATCTCTCCCACCTCAGATCACACACCACCCCCTTCCAAACCAACAAATCCAATCCCACATTTAGCCACACAGACATAACCCACCACCTTTTCTTTACTGTCCAACAGGCCACGCCAACTCATCAGCCACAACTCTGTGTTCTCTCAATCTCCACTTTGCTATGCTATCTGAAACCAGGAGCACTTTTGGTTGGTTGAAGGCTCCTCCAGCTTTTCTGATTTCTTCCTCTGCACATGTTCAGAAATGTTCCTCTGCCTGACTAGCCATCATTAACAGTGACCTACATTCAAACACACAAATGCTCTGCTTTAGCTGCTTCAGTTCTTTAGTGTAACAGCCCTCAAAACCTAAGTTCAAGCTAAGTTTGCAAATGAAATGTACAGTTTGGTTAAAATGCCAGCCAGGTCTTGTGGCAGCCTTTATAAATGGGACCTTATGCAAAAATTAGAGCTGCTTTTTTCAATTAATCTGCCCTCCAAAAATGACTCTGTAAAACTAATTCAGCTGTTTGAGTTCATCTTTTCAGATATGTACCTGAATTAAACAATATTCAGGAAAACACTATTTTTTTGGCAGTAGAAGTACAGTATTTTTGCCACTTCCCTTGGACACTGACTAAATTCCCATCAGAGTACACAGACTCAAGTTGCATCAAGGAAGGCTCAGGTTGCACCTTAGGAGGATTTTCCTCACATAAAGAGTGATTAAACATTGGAATGGACTGCCCAGGGAGGTGGTGGAGTCACCCTCCCTGGAGGTGTCTAAGAAAAGACTGGATTGGACACTTAGTGACAAGGTTTAGTTAACAAGGTGGCGTTCAGTCAAAGACTCGATGATCTCAGAGGTCTTTTCCAACCTGACTGATTCTGTGATTTTGTGGAAGTCTGTAAACTGACTGCCATGAGGCAGGTTTTAACCCAGCCCTAAGATACAAACACAGCAGTCTAAGGGCACCAGGGCAGTCCATACAGTACTTTTGTTTTCTTAAGTTCCCATCAAATGTTTATATTTCGTACAGAAAACATAGGTTGACCCAGCATTAAGAAAATGAGAATCCCATGCACATAAAACTTACAAGCTGTCTTTTCAACTGCTATTAGGATCCTTGCAGGCCCCCCCTCTGTGACCTGAACCAGGCAGGAGTCCTACCAAAACACATACACAGGAGTGTGCCTGAAGGATGTGGTATACACAAATAAGAGAGTCTGGTTGCAGCTGCTGTAGTAATCTGCTTTCTCTTCCTTCCTAAAAGCTAAGAACTAATATTCCTAATTCCTGTGACTTTGCTTATTTTCTTGCTATTTTAAAGAAAAAGAGGAAATCAGCTAGCATGCAACTGACCCCAATGCCAAGCAGCATCATCAGCCTCAGCCTGCAGAGCTCCAGGGGCGCCAGCATTAAGCGTCCACAGGAAGATGTGTATTTCCCTGAAGGCAGTGAGTGAAAAAAGCCTAATGAAGTGCAGCTCCAGGTGTGGGCTTGACAGGAACTGAACCAAAGAGATTCCCTGTGAAGGAAGGCTGATGGTGAAGGATTTTGCACTCCTTGTCACGTAAACCCTGCACTGTTTCCTGTGGAGCATCGCTGTTTTGATGCAGCGCAAGCTCAGGCTTCAGGAGTCCAATCACTCAGGGTTTGTTTACACTGGGAGAGCTCTGCTGCTAGATATGCTGGCAGCACTCCTCAGTGTGGATGTAACATATGCCAGAGAGGGAATTCCTCTGCCAGTCTAACAGTACCACTTCCCCCAGTGACATTAACAAAGCCAACAAAAGCACTTCTCTGACAGCACGGCTGCACCAGTAGGGGGTATATGATTTTTACTGCTTTCCCCCTCCCTCCACCCCATGAAAATATTCCATAAGACTACAAAGCCCTACAGAAAGGATGGATTCTCTTCTGGGCAAGCTGCCAACATCATCCAATAGCACTCACTGCAGAGCAGGAAAATGGAGACCCGTATTAAATGCACTTAGACCCAAGCAGTGTTTCATCGGCCGAGAAGGGACAGGGGCCTCTGCCCACAGGGCCTCGGTGATCCATGACAAGGAGTGACTTGAAGGAAACTTCTTGCAGATGAAGCTGGCCACCCCTGTTCAACTCCCCATCACAATTACAGTGCTGAGGCACTGAAACAGGTTGCCCAGGTAAGCCATGGATGCCTTATCCCTGGAAGTGTTCAAGGCCAGGCTGGATGGGGCTTTGAGAAACCTCCTCTAGTGGAAGGTGTCCCATGTCAGGGGAGTTGAAACTAGATGATCTTTAAGGTCCCTTACAACCCAAACCATTCTATGGTTCTATGACTCTGATGGTGGGTAATGGCAACAACCACATCATACTGGGAGATGTGCAGAGAAAATGGCTCTGCTCTAGGCAGCAAAGTGAGGAAGAGAGTAGAAGTGTCACACTGGCTGAGGATCAGGGAGTAAAGCTCAGCCAGCCAAGGTGCAAGACACTGCTTCCATGCTGCCAGCTCACAGCATTTTTGCAAGCCCTGTCATGCTTGAAGTGTTTTAAGGTTCCAGATCTCCAAATCACAGCCACTGGATAGCAACTAATTAAATTTGTTATTTAAGAAAGATGTATGTTGAATTCCCCTCAGTGATTCATAGCCAGATTTTAATATTATATATGTATATTATATATAATATATATAAATATGTATGTGTGTGTATGTATAAATACACTTACATACATACCTAGTCTGCAAACCTCAATTTTAAAGCCAGACTTCCAGTTTTCTAAGGCTGGAATTACAGTCTTAAACCTTTTCAGCTGAACAATGTGTTGCTGTCTGCCATTAGCAAGCAGTGTAACCAGAGGGGAGCATGCTGGTGGCATCCCCACAGTTCTTTCTTTTCTCCACACAGACACAGTATCTGGAGGATAGTCTGGGTAGCAGTAGGGCATCTGAGGGCTAAAAAAATCACTTTTATGTACAGGCATAGAAAGAATGTATATAAAAACTGTGGAAAAGACATTAATGAGAGTAAGACCAGCAGAACTACATTATTTCTCCACGTTTTCTCACAAAAAATAATTTAATCACCAACAGTTTCCTTAATTGCCCCCTCTTCTCAGGATCTGGCACAACCTTGTTTAACTCAGTCTAGATCTTTATGCATTGACAGGATCTGGGTTTCAAGACAAAAAGCAGCATACATAGATACAAGTCCTCTGCTTCCTCAATGAGCACAGGCAGACCATATTTCCTTGGATAATATCCCAGTCACCAGAATTACAGAGCCAGTACATAGACAGGAAAAGCAAGGACATTCTCCTTCAAAGCATTCATGCATCCCTGCTCTCACAAGGCAGTAGAAGTAACATGGTCAATGACAAGTCTGTGACAGGACAAAAAATGCTACAAAGCTTGCAGTATCACTGATAAGAACAGCATGTATTCAGGAAAAAGGCTCTCTAATGACTTTGTTTGGGACAACTTTTCCCCAGGCTCTCAGCTCGTCCTTGCAGTGCTTCCACCCTGGAGCAACAGCATTCATACACACACCGGCGTTCCCTGAGCATGCAGCCACGGCAGGCACACCTGTCAGACACAGATTATTCTTGCCAGAAGCACAATAATCTCCCTGGGAGGACTGTTGCTGAAGGAAGAGAGCATATGCACATTAAAATGCAGATTTTGCTTCCTGCCTCCCAGGTCTAGTCCTGTGATGACCTGCTGGTGCGCTGCTGCAATACCTGCAACCACAATACCTCCCCAACAGATTTCAGTGAGCGAAGGCAGGACAGCCTGGAGTCAGCTGGGCAGACCCCAACAGCCTCACCAAGGCTTCAGGGTCCCAACATCCTGCCAGAAGAACTTCCAAAATGTAGGTTGGTCGGGACCAGCTAGCACCTGGAAATTTCCACCTTAGGAATAATGTCTGCACTGCTGGTGGAATGTTCCCAGTCTCTGTCTGGGCTCCACATTCCACTCACAGCCAGCGTTGCACCCTCTGCAATTATACCGGACTACAAAATCCATCACTTGTTATTAACCCTGGGTCCAAACCACCTTTCCCTTCTTCCTTCGAAACATGTGAAAGAAACACCACTTTCAGGTCACGCCTCGTCACAACGGGAGACAAGTATAGTTAGCCCCGATATTTACGTGTGAAATCAGAGCTAAGTGAGCATTAATGTCCCTTTGCCCGAGCCACAGGCGCTCACTCTCATTGCAGGGACGAGGCTGGTGACATGGCTGCCACACGTAGCAGCCCAAACATTCCCTTTAGATACTCTCAGTGCTTGTGCTCATACACAACAATTCACTTGCCTTGTGAATCCCAAAGGGTTAATTTATTCCTAAATTACAATTCAGAATGCCTCATTTAGCCAAAGACCTCTCTCATTAAGAAGAGAATCATACAGATGTATGAGGTATTTGTACAAAGATCTTAATCTTTGCTGCCATCAGTCCTGGTACTATCCTAATTAATAACCAAATTAATGTCAACGCCAGTACCCAATCATCCACTGGGAATAGGAATGACGTTTCCTTTCATCCATGTATCAAGTCTCATCCAGCGAGAGAGAGAGCTGCGCCGTTTTCCCGGGGCCAGCCCTGTGCGGTCCGTCTCCCACCTCAGCGAGGCGGGAGCAGCAAGAGGAAGCGGCTGTGTTTTGGATCAGCCTCCCACGCGCAGCAGAGCAGCTTCTGGGCTGTTCAATCCTACGCTGGGGATGGGCCGTTCGACGGAGGGGGGCCAGGGCGTGCAGACCCCGCCGCACACCCAGCACGCTCCCCATGCCCTGCCTTCAAAGCACCGAACCAGCAGCTCTCCTGCCCTCCAGGAGCCCCTGATGGGAGGGGGGGCGCCACGGGGTGTCAAATGGCTGCTGCATCACATTCCCCGATGCGTCTTCCCCTTTTTTCCCCAAAAAGAACAAAGCTGTCCTCAAAACAACGCTTTCTGTCGAACAGCTGACCAAAAATAAAAGTACTAACAAAACTTAATGGAGCGCGAAGCCTCATATGACAAGGAAAATTCCCGCTCCAATTCTGATCTCTGTTTACAACGTTGAAAGTGGGTCAAACTGGTCTGCGATGGAGGAATCTGTTTGGAAAATGATCTCTGAGAGAAAAAGCGTCTAAGCGGCAGACAACTGCACTGCAATGCTTCCACGGGGATCCCTTCCCTGCCTTCAAAGTAATTCAGTTTTACCACACAAGGCTGAAATCCTGTAACTCGAAATTAAGGCTTTTTATTTAAATTACTTAAATTCAGCAATGCCCTATCTTTTGGAGCAAATCAACTAACCATATCTCAGCACAGATCTCCATGCTTTACAAAACTAAGACATGGTTGGACTTGGACAGGGGGAAGCTGCTGTTGGTTTTGATGATTTTGCTTTGGGTTTTTTTAATAATTGCCCTCACTTTTGTTCATTTCCTGTGTTGAGGACAAGGTTATTGTGCATTATCATCATACTGCCTAACCCAACTATTTTGTTTTACCCTGTCGTGGTCTCTTTCAAAATGCAAAGGAATTATTATGACGTTAAGGGGGAGCCTAAAAACAAGAAACAGTCTGTAACAACATTACTTTCCAAGGTATTTTCATTCTGACTTCCAGAAATCTAGTGAATTTAATATCTGTCCTTTCTTGTTCAAGATAGAAAATTATTGTAATGTAAACAAATTCAGCCAAAACTTCCTGTCAAGAAGCTCCATAGGTTGTTCTGTGCAATGCTGGTACACAAATACACAGCAATCTAAAGAAAGACTGTACTAATCAGCCTTGAAACCCAGTAATTTGTTTTATCGACTTATGAAAATTCTGTTCTTTGACCTTCAAGTGCTTGATTCCTTTTATGGTTGCACCATCTTTATTTATTAAAAATCTCCTACTAATGACTCTCAGGGTACCCAGAGGCTTTAAAAAGCACAAAATGCCAAATAATGCATTACTACATTCCTGCATATATTGAATACTCCTTCTAATCTGTTTTTGAAAGAAGAAATACATTTTCTAGAAAACATCTTTAAAAGCACCCCAAGATGAAAAACATTCCTTCATATTTATAATTTGGGTGCTTTTTTTTATTTTAGTTACTATTTTTTATTTACAGAAAAATGAGCTCTGTGAGTCTTCAAAGTGTCTGCTAATGTCAGATATTTATAGAAAGTTATGATTTCAAATGATTTTAAGAAGTGAATCAGTCTACATCCACCGGACAAACTTTGTATCTTTTAGACTTCAAAAATGTCCGGTCTTAACTGGAGACTTTTAGGGCAAATAAGGAATAAAAAGGCTCACATTTTAAATGCACTCAGTTTAAAAAAAAAAGTAACAAACAGTAGGAACCAAAATACTTGGAAATATACTATGGCACATGAAAGGATGTAAATTTTATATCCCTTTACTAACAAACAAATAAAAAGAATAAAGCAACATAGTAACAGCTCAGACATAACATAGATGAGAACGTGAAAGAGGTATGGGGTACAAATTCTGAGTCTCCAGAAGAATATTTACAAAGCTAGATGAAAAAATGAGTTTGTGAGTCTCTCAGACAAATCTATGAATTAGAAAGTGCTTTGTGCATGGCCCATGGAAATAAGTACAGTTACCTTCACAAAACCAAAGATAACCCTAAAAAAAAATTTAAAAGGGCTATTTCTCCCCAGACTTACAACTAAGTCAGAGCCAGAGGAGACACACGAGGTCAGCAGGGATGTCCAGGGCAGCTGCCTCTCCCAGCACCCTGCTCGATGCGGGGCGAGCTCAGGGAGGTGGGAGGCTGTGAGGCGCCAGCGTTCCTCCCGCCCTGGCTGCCATCCCAGCCTGCACACCACCCGCTGCAAACCCCGTGCTGCTGCACCACGACGTCCACGGTAAGTCCCATTGACAGCTCCTTGCACACCAGGCTGGTGTCTTTGTTAACTGTGGGGAGCTGTGCAAACCCTCCTCTGCATATGGGTGCTGCAAAGGGACCCCCACCCGATCATGAGAGGTGTTTGCTCCTCTGAGATGAAAAGAGAGCCTTTCGTTCACAGTTGAGCTGTCCCCAACTGTACTGTAACAGAAAAGCACATTAAGTTGGGAAGCACTCTTTCAACACTTATTTCTGTTATGCTTTTTTGTTTGTTTTGTTTTTCAGTAGAGCCTTTTTCCCAGACTGAGTGCAGGACCCCATTTTACTAGGCTTGACATCTACACAAAGGGGAAAGACCTCTTCTGCCCTAAAGCTCAGAAGCCAAAGTCCAAGAGGTGCTCAGGGAGCGTGCCTGGAGCAGCAGTGTGGGACATGCTGCCAAAACCCTCCTCGGGCTTGGTGCCACCAGGCAAAAGAGCCTTGGGACAAGGAAGCATGGGCAGAGCCTGCCAGAGCCAGTGAATAGTTAGGTGGAGGAGTCCTACCTGCCCCATGTCACATGTGTCATCCTGGATGGCAGAACAGGACATTTACCTGATGGCAGAACAGGACGTTTGCCTGCTCTGGAACCCCACTTCACAGCCCAGTGCACTGGACAACAATTTTTTTGCACCTCACGTACCACCTCCACAAAGCTACAGCCCCTTGAGATGGACATCCTCCTCAGCTCTACTGCCCGAACAGCTACTGAGGGGGAAATGGTGGCAGGGAAAGCTGGCAGCAGCCATGGCGGGGGGTTCAGCTGTCCCAGCTAGCCCCACTGGCCACCCCATGGTGGTCCCTGAGTTACCCATGCTCACACGGACACCAACACATTGTGTCCACTCTCATCACTTCCATCACCTGCCAGTAGCACTGCGGGCTCCTGTGGGATTTCCATATCCCCCATACCACCTCCCAATGTACCTGTGAATTTGGGAGGCAGGAATGATCTACTACATCTGCAGAATGGGACTCCAGTCCACAGCCAAGACTCCACGCTACAGTACAACACAAAACAGTAACAATCCCAGTGGCTGGCAAACTGAAGAACCAAAGGGGGACAGCCCTGCCCAGGGTCCTGCTGAGCTCAAGGCACTGGTTTCAACTTTGTGGGTCTGGGAAGTACTTGAAATAGAGCCACAAATGGTAACAAAAGCCCACTGTCAGCAGGCTCCAACGACTGGAGTGCTCCGCCAACCGCAAAAGGTGAAAAATACGGTGTTATTTTCAAGCAAGGAGTCACCCCATCAGCATAGCAGATGACCTTCATCAGTCTCCTCTTCAACACCTCGGATTGGCACACGAGGAAAGTTTTTTGTCAATATGTGGATCTCTGTGTGCACTACGTTACTGAACTTCATGTGACAGACACAACGGTACTGTCCCAAGTTTTGAGGCACAACCAAAGCCCTCTCCCTCTAGCTGAGCTACGACGGGAATTATGTACGCACACAGAACACATAAAAGTTACCTGACAGAGTACATTTTCTTCAAATACAATGCAGACTAGAGCTGTAACGCATTTTTTAGCCCCCCCTCAAAAAGATGAGATTTTTTTTTCCACAGGCTACCGAACAGTAAAGGACCCAAATAACGCTAAAACAGCCTTCAAGAAAAAGGACCATCAAACGCTAAAATGTCCTTCAGAGGCTGGAAGGGATAAGCTGAATCACCTCCCAAGCGAGGTGAGGCACCGGCTGTTCCAGCAGTTGCGTAGATAAGTTTGCAGCCGGCTTGTGGCACTCTAGAAAGGGTCCATAGTCCACCCCCCAAAATTAATGCATCTCCTGTGCACAGCCAGGACTCCGCTTTGGGGAGCGGAGCGTTTGTAAAACACTTGCAGAACAGTGGCCCCTCACGGGGAGGGGAAGCCCCTCCAGCCCCGCTGCCGCTCCCCGCTCTCCCCCGGCCCCCCGACGGGGATCGGCCCCGCTCCGCCCCCCTCGCCCCTCGCCGCCCTCCTCGGGCCCGGGGGTCCCCCATCCGGCGCGGGGGGGCGGCGGGGGCGGGGCCGGGGCCGG
>VZUI01055303.1:15385-148906 GCA_013401135.1 Cettia cetti | reverse complement strand
TGCTGCTGCTGCTGCTGCTGCTGCTGCTGCTGCTGCTGCTGCTGCTGCTGCTGCTGCTGCTGCTGCTGCTGCTGCTGGGAGCAGCGAGGGTGGGGCAGAGGAGCAGCCCAGGGCCTGCAGCTTCACCGAGGAGCCCGGCAGTGGGGTCTGGCACACACCCCTCTGTGCAGGGAGGAGTTTGTCTGGGGAGGGGAAGCCAAGCCTTTCTGTGCACATGGAATCTCTTGGAATCACGGGCTGCTTGCGGCTGGAGGGACAGCTCAGCTTGTTCCCACCCCCTGCCATGAGCAGGGACACCTTTCATAGACCAGGCAGCTCCCAGCCCTGTCCAACCTGGCCTTGGCCACATCCAGGGATGGGGCAGCCACAGCTTCTCTGGGCAGCCTGTGCCAGGGCCTCACCCCCTCCCAGGGAAGGATTTCTTCCTGCTTGGCATTTCCTTCTGCTGGGAGAGGCTGGGGCTGGAGGGGCTGGTGGTTTGACACAACCCTGTTTTTCTTATGCTCTTAGGCTCGTTGGATCCTACAAATCCTTACTTACCGAGCAATCTTCTCCTATGTAAGTAGCTTTGAGCACTCAGGAAATACAGGAGTCTTTATCTGAGCATCAGAGCCAAATTTGCTGTGAAACAAAATGGGTCACAGTCATTTTTCTGTAAAGCTTTCACTCGACAGATCCACACCAAAGGTGAACTGGTTTGTGGAGTTGGAGAGGAAGCCTGCTCTTCTGTGCCAAGTCCTTTGCCAGCCATTCTTAAAGCTTATCCTACCCAGTTATTCTACACAGAAAAGACACTCATTTTTTCAGCAAAGAGGGAGAATAGCAGCCTAATTTCATGCAATCCCTGCCATGTCTCTTTTGAAGCTCAGACAGGATTCAGAGATGTTCAGCCTGTTCCAGTTCCGAATGTCTTACTGAGTTTTGAAAAACCATTATTCAAATCTTCCTTTGATTTTAACTTAGTTTTTTTCCTCGTTTTTCTATAAAATTTGTCAAAACCAAGGCATGATCTTTGAAAGTTTTCAGAAAGAAAACTTGATCGCTGTTTTCTACCTAGTTCTGAAATCAAGCACACAGAAATAATAGTGGGCAAGAATTCAGGCCCTGGAGCAGCATTTAGTTCTGTTCTGGAGGAAAGCAGAGAAGTATTTTTGTGCCACAAGTAAGCTTGGTCTCTTTTACAAACCAAAATGTAGCATTCCCTTAATGGCAATACCAGTTTTCCAGCTTGCCATTTGTACACTTGTGCATTCTCACACACTGCAGTATTAAAGAACTTATTTCCTTTCAGTGTGAAAGAAAAAAAAGTGCTGGAATCTCAAGTCCAATCATTTTTCCACTTCCCCACCAGCAACCCAAGACTTCCTTCATGCTGAATCAGCCACAAATGGAAAAGGTGACTAGCACCATCATTGTACATGAGCAGTGTGGGGCTCCTTGTGTATCCTGCAGGTATAAAAATGTGTAAGAAAGGACAAAATATATAATGAATCTCACTGAAACAGATGATTAATATGTGAAGATAAAAAATTAGTATACTGTCACAGTATACTAATAAAGAAAATAAAAATATTTATGATGATGCTTATGCAGAACACCAGAGATTATGTAGGGACAGAAAAAGTGTTTACACTTCATGTTTTTGCATTCTAGTTTTATATTTTACATTGATGATTGAATAGTTTACTGTAGGAGAGAAAAGTGAGAACATGGATCGGAGGAAGAAATAAAATGACAAACCAAAGTAAAACCATGGTTGGGGGTTTACAGTGTGTGGTTTAATAAACCCATGAAGGAAAGTGCCTGTTCTTTTTCTACTTTAGCTAACCCATGTGGGTGACTCTGGAAATGCCTCTCCTCTTGCTTTCTTTTTTCTTGTCCCCAGGGAGGACATACAACTGTAGGACAAGTACAGAGGGCTGAAGAACAATTATGTCAACAAGGAAGCAAAGCAGGAACAGAAACCCGAATCAATATTCAGTCAGACCCTTTATTATGCAGCTCATTTTGTACCAATGTAAGTAAACCCTTAATTCTGAAGCAACATGTGCCTAGAGGAAAGGAGTGCAAGAGATTCTGGTATCCCCATAGACAGCAGCTGATGGGAAGCATGACACAGTGCAGAGATGTAAAACCTTAACCAGTCTGGAATTCAGGAGCAATGAAGGTACCCAAGGAGAAGAGAATATGGACCTCAGGAGAAGAAATTATTTTAGAAACATGTGTAGATATATATATAGAGAGATTTGACCCATGTTTTTATCAGATGAGAGATCCAATATAAAAGGAAGTCACTGTGGTAAAGAATGTAAGGTTGTCATCAGGCCACAGAAAATCTCTTCACAAATTCTTTATTTCCACGTTGGAGTTCAGGAACAGAGGAATGTAAGATCAAACCAGTTCACATGCCACAACACTTAAAGTAGCCTATTTTAAAAATAGAAATCAGACCTGATCTCTCTTTGGAAGTAAAAAAAAGTGTTGTGCAGAAAGTTACAAGAAGTTCTGGACCAGATTATGTGGTCAGCAGCTCAAGTGGCTTAAAATGATCAAAACTCCAGTAAAAAAAAAAAAAAAAATTCTTTCAAAAGACTGTTCAGATTGCTCTGGGTATTTGTCTGTGCTCGAGTGAGTGGTTCACAGTGTGACCAACACCCAACCCAAAGCAGCTGAAATGGAGGAACAGGGCAGCCAACTGTGGGGTGAAACATCACTGTCACGGGAGAATTAATTACAGTGTGTCAGTCATTGAAAGGTAACATCAAATTACAGACACTGCTCTAAAGAAAAAGACTCCAAGGGGTTCCAGGCATTGAGCCCACCTTGGTGGGAGCTGTGTCACTGCCTGGGATGTACACAAGATGTCCACACAGGCTTGAAGGGGATGGTTCTTGGGGCTGAACATCTCCTGGGAGACAGGAAGAGCAGAGAGCAGTGGAAGAGGCAGCAGCCTGGCAGCTAACAAAACAGCACGTTACTCTGCATCTCATAAATCTCCACCAAGTTAATTTATTCTCCTCTGAGAATGAATAACTGATGAGAAGCCTCCTCTTGCCAGTTGTAGCACTACACAAAGCAGGTTGGATGTGGAGCTGCTATTAATAGCACTGAACGAGCTGCTAATTGGGCAGTTACGTAATGGCTTTGTTATGAAACCTAGTTTGGGTTTGACACCTTCTGTTTGCTAAGAACAACAGTAAAACCCCAAACAAATCCAGGGTTAGCAGTGCATGACATGAAATACAGGCTGAATAATTACCAATGTTTCAAATTGAATTAAAAACGGGGCGGGGGTGGGGGTGGGGTGGGGGTGGGAATCAATTTGTTTCTCTGAATTCCAGCGGAAGTGAGCAGGAAGCAAATCATTCCACAGATCTGCTGTTCAAAGGGGTACTTTAAAGTAACTTTCTCTAATTCCTGCCCTGCAAATAGTGACAAAAATCCTCCAAGTGACCTGTTTCTGCAACTTGTGAAGTCTCAGAAACTATTTCTTTAGTTTTAAAAAATTCTGTGCTTTGAATGAGCACAGACAGAACATACTTTAAGGAGAAAGAAGGACAAGAAAATACCTGGGTGATATGCTCTGGTACAAATCATGCACTAGGATGAGGCACGAATTTCCACTCTTGTAAATGACAATAGATAACCCATACAGTTTGACATTTTTAAAGTAACTTAAAAAAAAAAAAGAGAGAGAGAAACAGGTGGGGATGACATTTTGTTCCCTGCTTTACAGAAGAAAAGAAGATTGCAGTGCATTAGGAGGGAAGCTTTTATCCAGGGTGGCCCTTTGAGGTGACTTTGTTCCTAGCTACTGTCGTGGCTGGGCATCACTGATGCAATTTACAGCCCTGGGAGCTGCTCCTCCTGGTGAAACCCAGCTACTGCCCCCTGCTTGTGAGGTGCTTCTCCTCTGGATACACCAAACACAGCAGCATTCAGAGCCTGCAAGAAGGATCCCTACAGAGGTTTGTAATTGCATGTGTGTCGTAATATATATAGAAGTGAAAATTCCTGATCAACACTGTGCTAGCAGTTGTGGTTTGATCAGTGTTAGCTGTAATCTTTTGGTGCTGGCAGAGATCAAGGCTGTTGCTGCAGAAGGAGCCCACAAACCATCCAAAGGACATTTCCTCTGTCTGTTTGCTAACATACATCCTTGCCTTTGTGCAGGGAAGTACATGGAATTTGCCTTCAGTTGAGTCACCTCTTACATTTCAGGAAACTGGGCACAGGTACTACAGTCAGCTCTGCTGAGTTATTTTCCACTGCTTGTTACTTTACATTGTCTAGGTGATGATAAACCCCCTGATTTATCCAGCATGGTAGATGGAGAAAGTTTTATTCCAATAATAGAAAACTCTACTTGGTTCCTTCATTACTGAAGTGCCCAGAGGAGGCAGCCAAAGGGCTCACAGAGACTGGATGCACAATGTCCCAACACCACAGTAATTGCAGCCAGCATGCCTAAAAAGCTGTGATAATTTAGGTTCAGCAAGTGTTGAAAGGAATAAGACTGGAAATTGGGTGGTCCAGATGGCTCCCACATGTATCCAGTTAATAATCGAGATCTAGAATCTCTTATCCATTTTATGTGTGTGTGTGTATTTATATTTCAGTGTGCAGAAATACATATAGACACTATTTTCTTCATTAGGATATTTTGGAATTACCATGTGGCAAATAATAGAAGAATCTTCTCCTAAAATAACATCAGCATGCTTCCCTACTCCTACACATGAGCTGAAAGGAGTTTTCTCCTCAGTGCATGTTTTTACTGGTAGTACAGCTTGTTTGTGTTGCTACTGCTCTTCTGTAACCTCACTCCTGAGAACAGGAGGAGGCACCCAGCAGCTGCTCAGAGTGGTAACACTGTTCCATATCTCTGTTGTGGTGGTGCTGAAGGGATCCCACAGAATACAAACTTGGTCACCCATATCGCTGGAGGACAGAGTTCAAAATTAATCCACAGTCCTATGATTGCTTAATTCTCAGTTATTCTGAATTTATACTGGTATCAATTTATGCCTTTGCAGCACTTCAAAAACTTCTAGAACACTTTAAACCCTGTCTAAATTTTGAACTGCTGTTTACATTTTAAATACTTGAAGTTGTCCTTTAAATGACATTTAAATATGGGAATAATATTTTCCTGTGTCTGATATATATTTTTTTCCTCTGTGATTGTTTTTTGCATCCTTTGCATTGCCTACCTGCAGTGATGGTACATCTACTACAACTCCCTGTGTATCCTGCTGATCCTTGTTTTTCCCAAGCCTTCTGGTTGGTGAGTGCATGTAACTAATGTGTGTCCGTTGTCTACTAATATCTGTTACCATTTCCTGCTGGACTGATACATATTTCATTTGGTGTGTCAACCACACTTCCATTGACCTCTGGCAAATGGTTTTCTAATGAAGAAACTGAGAAGCTACTTCTCTACAGGGATATTATCCAGGAAATACATGTTTTGTTTCCTCTGGATTCTACCAGGTGTTATTTCTTTTTAATAAATGGAGAGACCTCCCTGTAATTTGGAATAATAATTTTTAAAAAAAATCTAGATAGAAATCAGGATTGGGAAGGAGCTTCTGTCAGCTGGAGGAGATGGTGTTTGTTTCACTCACCTGACTCAAATGTCAGCCAGAAGCAAACACTTGGCACTTTCATGTGTGTCTAGGCAGAAAACTGAGGTCCTCTTTAATTTGCTTGATAAACTGAGAATGGTAGAGCCCATTACAGCAGCCCTCGGTACCATGAAAGGAGGGGGCCAAGAGATAGGTTAAGAAGAAACAGCTTCAAGTTGCACCAGAGGAGGTTCAGGTTGAATATTAGAAAAACTTTTCATGGGAAAGGTTGTCCATCCCTGGCACAGGTTTCCCAGGGAACTGTTGGAGCCACTAGCCCTGTAGAAATTTAAGACAGGTAAGTGTGGTAATTAGGAAGACGGTTTGGAAGTTGTGCATATCCTTATTCTCATGTCTTTGTTATTCTTGCCGTGAGCACTCCCTGCTGTCTGGGTCATGAAACCAGCTGCTGCATTTCTCCTCTACACAGGTTTAAAGCCTCCACAGTCTCACAATTGTGTTTTTCTCAAAACTCAGCTTCTTCCCAGTCAACAGTATCTCATATGAACTAGTTTCTTTAAGATCTTCCCGTTTTCTAACCAAATCTCTTGTCTTAAGTTCAGCCTGTCTAAACTTCTGTCATTAAAATATTTCCCTTTTCTCATCCCCCTGACCATGTTCCCCTACTTCTAAAATCTCAACACTGACTTCTTTCCCCTTTTTAATTCCAGCCTGACTCTTCATCAGTTCTGCTTAACTCTGTTACTGCCCTCTCCCCTCGGAAAGCCTTTTCCTCTCCGGTGCTGGGAATGCCTGTGGATGGGAAGCAGGGGGTGTTGTTACTAATTTCCTTCTTCACCTTCCTTCATTGAAAGGATGCTCCAAGTCTAAAATGTGTGATAGATGAAATTACTTGGAGTCACGTCCCCCATTTGTTCTTAGGAAATGCCTGGAAGTGTTTACAGCACACTCACCAAAAGCACTGAGAAGGAAGCCCCGGCACAGTTTCAGTGCTGGCACGCGAATGGGGGCTCCTGTGTTTCCTGCCTCCTCTGCAGCCCGGGCAGCCTCTGTGGAGTGTGTCAGCCAAGATCATACTTAGTCCCTCACCTTGATGATATTGAGGTTGTCACAGCCAGCTTTTCCACATGCATATCTTCCTCTTGGATTTATGTGGCAAGTTAATATTAAAATCAGTCCTGCCAGGCAAGAGAAATGCACATATTTCCCAGAGTCTATCACCACTGAACCAAAAGTAACAAACCCCTGGGAACTCTGGAAGGAGAACCATTTATCCTTTCTGAGTCAGCCAATCACACAGGGTTCAACACTGGTGTGCAAACTTCCAGAAATCATAGAATCATGGAATCACAGAGGGTTTGGGTTGGAAGGGATCTCAAAGCTCATCTCATTCCAAACTCCTGCCATGGGCAGGGACACCTTCCATAGACCAGGTTGCTCCAAGCCCCAGGAAACATTTAATTCACAGCTTGAAATATCTTTTTTTAGTAATGTTGATATTTCAAATCCATGTCACGAAAGCCAGTGGCAAAAGGTCTTATTCATGGAGTGTTACTGACTCTAATTGCTTGTAAGAAGAACTGTGTAAATAATGGAATATTTTGTTTGCTAAGAATTCATTAGAAATTACTCAGCTCAAAATAACCAGGACAAGTGCATTAGAAAGAAATCACTCTCTTCAAAAGCATTATTTTAAAGGCATATTTTTAATTAAGAATACTTCAAATTAAACAAAAGAGAGAAGAAAAATGTATTCTTTAAAATTTGGAGATGAGACTTGAATCCTATCAGAGCATTCCCTGTTTCTTTCTAGTGCAAACAAATGAAAACATCTCTTTTGCTCAGCCTGTATTTTTGTCCTTGCCCTGCACAGAAAGATAAAAAAAATTAGGCATTAATTTTTCATTTCTTTCTCCCTGTGGTGCTTCCAGAGGCAGGAGTTAAGTGGCCAGCAATGTCTCCCAGCCTGTCAGGAGTGATGCTTTTTTAGGCCAGAGAGAACCTTTGGTCTCCTGCATAGCAAGAGCATGACAGAATCACTGAGCTATCAAATCAGTTATTCTGCCAACCTATTTCTGGTTCACTGAGGAGTAAATTAATCCCACCTAAGAGTGCTCCAGCAGCAGAGGCAGAGAGAACACACACTGCCCTGCTCAGGCAGCAAGGTGCTTGCCAGCAGTGTAAGTCATGGATAAATAATTCCTTTTCTTTGGGGAACCTTCAAGGATCTACTTCTCCAAGCTCTGACACTCATGGTGGGACAGCAGCAGGGTGAGAACTTCTCCAGGGAGAGAAAACAAGCCCTGGGGCAGGTGCAGCAGCTCCACCGTGAATCCCCACAGTCCAGGCATGTCTGGGACTGGCACCAGCTTCTGGAGTCAGCACGGGTTGGAATGTGGTGGTGAGGGAGCTGCTCCAGCAGAGGGTATTGGGACAGGCTTTAGGCCACCCTCATCGCTTGGAAAGGAGGGAGTGAGTCTCTGGCTCGATGTCACCAGTCCTTCTGCCCCCCAGAAGCTTTACTTATCAAAGTCCAGCAGCTCCAGAGAGAAAATAAGAGAGGTACAACATGTGGTGCAACAGAGAATTCCACACTGACCTGAAATCTGTGCCCCCAGTTCCAGCTGTTCCAATGAACTATAAACCCACGTATTTTCTGTGTAATTTCTCCTAGATCCTCTTTTTTCTGCCCTTTACTTACATCTTTCTTGGTTTCCACATACATTTTTGGTCTTTTCATTGCTTCACTGCAGTGATGTACCTCTGACTGTTCCAGTGTTGTCCATTAATTTCCCCAAGGCAGTAAATGCTTTGCCCCAGGAATATGTGCAGCCCTGGGAAGGACCCAGATTTCTGTTAAAGGCCATCTGCTCATAAAGGGACTGTTTATCTAAACCCCTTACTCAGGTTTTCTGGACATTTTCTGCCAGTAGTAGGCCTCAACTGTAGGTAGCTGTTGCATTTGTTCACAAGCAAAACATACATTTTTCTTAGCAGCCCTCATAATGAGCAGTACACACAAATAACCTCTTGGAACCTCTCCTGACTCCTGCAAAACATAAGAAAATTGAAAATCTGTATTTGCAAGGTCAGAAATAAAACGAAAACCCCACTTTGGCTGTCTAAAAGTAAAGCCATACAAAGTAAAGACCTCTCTGAATGGCAGACTCTTAAAATAAATACAATTGCCTTTGCACAATAAATGTTTCAGTATAAAGCTGAATATATAATTCATTCCACTTAGCTGTAACCTTTTGTTAAACTTCAGGAATTTTAAGTGAACAACTTCAGTTTCTTACAGGCTTGAACTGCTCTCTTGAAAACCTTTTGGAGAAGAAAAATATGCCCTGGGATGGCTTTTAAGCATTTTTTGTTTTGTTTTGTTTTGTTCATTGTTTAGATTTGACAGTCTTCAACAACAGATAAATTGTTTCTGTGGCCTCAGTAGAAATCTGAAGCTCTACCCAGCATTTAGAATTTCACCTCATGGACCAGATCCTTGGCTCCCATCCTGCCTGCTTTGGTCTGCTTAGGAGGAATTTGGGGAATGTACGAAATGTTTAAATGGCAGCTACAAATTATGGTTTTCTTTCAGCTCAAGAGGGAACTACAATTAAGACATGATTGTTGTAAAGAGAAAAAACCCTCTCAGCTGAAGTGTTTCCAAGCTGCTCATCGCTTCCCTAGTGTTCCTCTTAAGGAAATTCATATAGTCCTGTGATATCGATCCTGTAAACAAATACTTTCTTTCCTTACCTCTGTGAGAAGATTCATGCTTGATATTTCTCTAGGGACTCCTTGGCCTCTTGTCTTTTTTCAGCTTGGGAAATGTGAAACAAAAAAAAAAGGATTTTAAAAAAAAATCTATTTGGATCACTCATCCTTATAATGACTTTAAAAAACCACAAAAACATCAACAAGAAAGTGAATTGAAATTGAATTTAATATTTCCTTCTGAATATTTTTTAATTAAACAATAACTGTATGGCACAGCAATAGCAGATACTTGGGCCAAATGCTTGTTCTCAGAATGTAACATTAGGAGAAAAGTGACGTAGTGCCAGGGGAGGATGTTTCATTTTCTCGTGTCTGTGCACATCTGGATAAGGAACCTGGCAGACAGCTCTCCTGAAATCCAGTCATCAGCCCACCCTGGGGGTTCAGCACTGCTGATTGTGCTATTGATACAGATATTATACAAATGGATGCAGAACTTCCATGACACTTTTTTGTTTGAGGAGATTTGGAAATACCCTGCTGTTCAGAGTGCTTGTAATGTGCATTCCCTTCACGGACGTGGGAATAGATCCATCCTTGCTGGTCTAAATTGAAACATCCTCCAGTCTCTCTGTACTGGCACTGCTGCACAGAGTGTTTCCCTGGAGAGGAACTGATAGAGTAAATGCTTTGTACTTGCTCATGAGTTCCAAAGTCCCTTTGCTGCCACCTTTATGTCATGAATTCAGTGTGTTTGTACAAGGCACAGCTACCTCACCTGGAGGAAAATTACCTTCATGTGTTGGCTCTGGCGTTCCTGCCGTATGTTCATGCTCCTTTTGGAAAGGGCTGACAGGCTTTAACTCTTCATATGAGACCACAGCTCTGGATGCTGATTCTGAAAACTCCAGAGGTTTAATGTAAAGCCCTTTTGTGGGTGTGTTTTGTGCGCCTGTCTTCTCACTTATCAAAATGTGGATGGAGATGCTCCAGGCTGCCTTTTGTAGTGGAGCTCTGCCTTGTACCCAAGCTGCTGCTTAAAGCTCTGTGTAGGTGTGGATTTAACTCTTTGATTGGCTTACCACCACTTCGTTGATCAGAGAGG
This sequence comes from Cettia cetti, assembly GCA_013401135.1. NCBI lineage: Eukaryota > Metazoa > Chordata > Aves > Passeriformes > Sylviidae > Cettia > Cettia cetti. The sequence continues at coordinate 138,496 of VZUI01055303.1, read as the reverse complement.
AACAAAAGCAATTCAGGTTTATCAAAAAGGATCAAATGCCCTTCGGGTGACCTGGTGACACCCCCCCCTCCCCCCCCCCATTCCATGTTCAAGTGGTCACGGCCCCAAGGCTGCCAGAGCTCAAGGAGCATTTGAACATCTCTCTCGGGCACAGGGTGGGATTTTGGGGGAGGTCCTGTACAGGGCCAGGAGTTTGATAATCCTTGTGGGTACCTTCACACTCGGGATACTCTGTGATTCTGTGGAAGAGACCGAGACAGCTGTTTGCTGTGACATTTCACACGTGTCCCCAGCCCTTCCCGGCGCTGTGCGCAGCAGGCACGGCTTTATTCCACGTCCTGGCGGTCCCCTCCCGCGGGATCAATCCCGGGGCTGGGTGTGCGCGGTCCCTCCCGCAGGCTCCCTTCGCGGGCGGGCGCAGCTGCCCCGCGGCCGCGGTGACGGTCGCGACCCGGCGCACGCGCACTGTGCGTGTGCTCCCCCCTCGCAAGCGGCCGGGGCCGCCGTGACGTCACGAGGTGCCCGGGCTGTGTGTCCCCCCTCTCCGCGCGCGGCCGGAGCTGCTGTGACGTCACGAAGCGCCCTGTGTGTGTCCGTGTGTGTCCGTGTGTGTCCGTGTGTGTCCGTGTCCCTTCCCGCTCCCCTCCCTCCCCGCACGCGGTGGGGGCCCCTGCGACGTCACGGCCCCTTGCCCGCGAGCGCACCCGCACGCGCTTCCCGCCGCGCGCCGCCACCGCGCACTCGGGCGAGGCGTGACGTCACAGGCGGCCACTGAGGAGCGGGGCGGGGTAGGGGGGGCGCGCGCAGGTGCATCCGCTTCCCTCGGGGCGCCTCCCGCCGCCGTCCCGGGGCAGCGCCCGGGGAAAGGTCGGTGTTCGGTCGCGGGAGGACGGCGTGCAGGCTCACCCCGTACTCCGACCGCCGGTGTGAGTCTCCCATGGGTGTCACGCCGTCCCCGACGGCAGGGAGTCGCGGGCCGGGGTCGCTAGGGGGAGGCACGGTACCGGCGGACAGGCTGAGGCGCTGAGACGCGGGGGGGGAGCGGGAGGGGAGGGAGCGCCGCGCCCCCAGACCCGGTTTTGCTTTCCCTTTTGCCTTTTGCTTTCCTCGGCGGGCGTGAGAGAGCGAGGAGGATACGTATTTATTTATTTATTTATTTATTTGCTTACTTATTTATTTAAATATTTGTTTGTTTGCTTCCCTAAAGGGTGAGGGGAGGGGAGAGGGAAGACCGGAGGAGGGCGCGGAGGCAACGCCGTCACCAGAGGAGGCGGTGGCGGGGAAGAGGAGGAGAAGCAGCCGGCGCGGAGCCTCGCCTCGCCTCGCCTCGCCTCGCCTCACAGCCCCTCCGCCGTCCCCGCCTCGCCGTCCACGGCCGCCGGAGTCACCGGCGGCCGCCCGTCCTCATGATGGCCTCGACCACCTGCACACGCTTCACCGACGAGTACCAGCTCTTCGAGGAGCTCGGAAAGTAAGGACAGAACGGGGAGTGAAGCCACTGGGGGCTGTGGGGGTCGGCGAGCGAGCCGTGGGGGAGCCGCACCCGAGGCCCCCTTACCGCTGCCGAAGACCCCTGGGCTCCAGCCATACTGCCCCGGGGCAGCGAAGGGCTCTGGGCGGGTGGCGGGGACCTGCCCTCAGCCGCCTGTGCCGCTATTTATTATTATTTATTGCTATTTTTATCTCTTAGGTTGTCGCGGGGTGGGGGTCTCGGTCTGCGAGGGGGGTCGGAGCGCGGCGGGCGCCCCCCAGCGGCGGGGCGGGAGGCGCAGCCCCGAGCGCCATGTTGGGTGTCGCCCCCCAGGTGTCACCGCCTGGGGGGACACGGCCACCGCCGCCCTGTGTACCCCCGCGGTGTGCCGGCATGGACACGGCGAAAAACCGCCCGCCCTCCGCCCCAGCTAACGGGATTGGTCACACGGCTTCTACCCCGCAGAGTTCACTGTTCAGCCGAATAAAATCAATGCTGACCGTCCCTGTCAGAAAATCAGAAAATACTTTTTTTTTTTTTTTTTTAAATTCTGTCGGCATCACACCCCTCCGTGCTTCTCGTTAGCTGGTAATGGCAGTGGAGTGTTTCAGTTGGACTGACACTTTGCCCCGTTTTGGTTTCCAGAGGGGCGTTCTCCGTCGTGAGGAGGTGTATGAAAATCACCACAGGACAAGAGTACGCTGCCAAAATTATCAACACCAAAAAGCTTTCAGCTAGAGGTGGGTATATTTTAATCTGGTCTTTATGGTGCCTCCTCCCTGTTTCTTGCATTCATGTGCTAAGCATTAGAAAATGATAAAAATAGCTGAATGTTTTTACAGATTCTTTAAATACAATTTTAATTATTATTTCATTGGTTTGAATTTTTTTTTCCTTGATGGTTTTTTTCTATGTTATATGTTTTGTGGATTGACTGCGCAGAAGTCAGAGGTTGCTGTAAAGCATTTCAAGAAAAGGTGTTCAAAAATTAAAACATAATGCAGTCTCTTCATTTTGGGATCTAAATAATTTGCCAGAAGCATTTTGCAAAGGGTTTTTTTGGGTTTGGTTTGTTGGTTTTTTTTTGTGGGAGGATGGTCAATAATGTTTCCACTGCAGATTTTAAATATTATAGCTTCACTGAATTCTGTGGTCCCATTGCGTTTAAACATGAACATTAAGGCCTATCTGACTATGAGTGAATGAAGTGTACTTTTACCTCGGATTAGAATTTTTTTGTGAGAAGAAAATATCGATAAGGAAGAAAACCATGTTTTTGAGCTAACAACTGTGGAGAAAGTCACTCTGATGAAGTGGTGAGGAGTGTTACTGCTACAAGGCTGCTGCACAGCTTGTTTCTGCCTTGCCTCTGATGTGTGTTTCCAGCAGCTTGTCAGCAGCAGCGGCCGAGTTGTTATGATACATTGTAGGTAAATATACACATGGTGTGGGCTGCTGTTGTGGAAAGAGAGTCTTAGCGCTGCCGTGTCAATTGCTCGTTAATTCCCAGCTGGAGTGGCTGCTCCGGGTGTCAGGGATCACTCGCCCTTTACATTAGCTGTGTTTTTATGCAAATTTGTAAAGAACACGGGAATGAAGAAGCGAACAGTGTCAGAGCCTAAAGGTGTTTGTGGCTGGTCTGCCTCTGGCCCAAAGGAATCACTGCAGGTAAAAGGCAGCTTGAAGTCATTAAATTTAAATATAAGACATTGAGTAGGATGATATGGCAAGTTCTGATAACATGCTGCTCTTTAATAAAGATCTTTCAATGGTTGTTACTTGCAGTTGGTGAAAGTTGTGTGGAAATTTACTTTCTGCTGAATTTAAGTCTTCTCACTCTTGCTGTGAGATTATTTTTCCTTTATTTTTGAAAGGTTACTTACATTTAAATTTTTTTTTTGTACAGGCTTGAAGGTATGTTAAAAAATTTATAGTACTCGAGATAAATATTTTCACAAGTTTGCTTTAAACAGATTTTTTTAATTGTTTAGCACATCATGATTGTTGAATTTTGATGCTTAAAATAAAATACCACACTCAGTGTGATTTCATAGAGCTGAGTAATTTTCATTGTTGAATTTTGATGCTTAAAATAAAATACCACACTCAGTGTGATTTCATAGAGCTGAGTAATTTTCAGTGTGAGAGGCCATAACAAGGTCATCATTGGGTTACTGGTAACAGGTGCTGAACCGTGTGCCACTACCAGGTTACCAATGTGCCATGGGTTATGTGTGGGATGGGGTAAATCCTGGAATGCTGGGCTAAATGAGGAAAAACTGGGTCTTTCTAATTACTTATCATTTGGATTGCACTATGTTTCAAGCTGAAAGTTTTGTCCTTTGTTCATGCAGACCAAGTTGGTCCTTGATGTGCTCTGTTAAGGAGTGGAAGCACATTTGAGAGAATTTGGCTCATAAAATGGAATGAGGCAGATTTCATAGAGATTTTTCTGTGGGTTCAACCCATAAAGGAAGGGGTTACTCCTCAAAGCTGAGCTGTGGAATATCCTTTCAAATCAGAACACATGTGGTGCCTGTCCATGAATGCAGCTCTGTTTTCACACATCCCAAAAATGATTCCAGTTTTTTACATGCTGGGTTGTTTTTTGTGGAGGTTGTTTTGGGTTTTAGCACTTTGAAATCTATTAAGCAGTTTCTGAAGAGCAGCCTTCTTGGAGAAGCTTCTTTGGATTTTTCTGAGGCAATTTTTGAATTGTGGAAAGGTGCTCTTGAGTGGCACTGGTGGTGCAAAAAAACTAAACATGGAAAAGCCTGAAACTGCCATGCTTTCTCCTGATATTGGGGATGGAGTTTGCAATTAAAGTGCTGCTTCTGGATCTCAGTTTTGTTCTACTCCATCTGAACTGCTGTATGAAGAGGTAGCAGTTCACTTCTGTGTCAGACCTACTGAAATACCATTGGGTCAGCTTCATCTGTGAGCAGGGTTAAGAGGACACATTTCCTCTTGGCTTGGAAATGTGTTCCTTGTCTAGTGCTTGTTTCCCTTGATGTCTTTCAAATAAAATGCCAAATTTGGGCCTTTTTGCTTCCCACACTGGATGAGAGCAGTTTCAGCATATGATATGAAAGAGTCAAGACTAAACAAAACTTCCTTAAAGTAGTTTTGAAGTTAGAAATTATTTAAGTTGCTTCAGCCCAGTCAGAGCAATGGTTGTCTTTTCTTGCTCTCTTCATCTCAGCCATAAATGTTACTGGAGATTTTTCCAGATTCTTCCTTTAGTAGTCTTTCTGAATCTGATCTGGTCACCAGCTAATGCCAGTGGAGGTATGTTCCCCTGGATTTCCTTGTATAGTTACAGGGAAATTTCAGGCAAATTGCCTGTGTGCAGAGGCATGGGCTTTGGCTGGAATTTGGAGGGGAAAAGGAAGCTGTGCCTCCTGTGCTTGCAGAAGGAACCTTGGTGCTTTCAAGTTGATGGTTGGTTCCTTAGAGAATTCCAATTCCATGATTTTCAGGTTTTTGTAGTAAAAGTTATAAACATTTGCAGTTTGAATCTCTTTCAGTATAGCAAAAATGCATTTGCTTGTTATAATTACATATATTCTCTTTTTCAAGTGTTCTTAAGTGCTCTTCAGAGTTTTAATCTTGGTGTTTTCTCAGTCAGCTGGAGTCTAAGCTACTAAATATCCATAGCTAGTTTTCTATCAATAGGTTCTGTTCTTACACGAGGTGATTATGCTGCTGATTGTAAAAAAAAAAGAAGGGAATAAAAAGGTGTATTATCCTTCTGAAATTAAGTGCAGCAATGAACAGCACAGAAAACCAGGAATAAAGTTAAGAACGTGTGTTTGCTGGTTCTGGGTTCTGTGTGGTTTCATCTGACAAGGTCTTTGGAATTTTGTTACTGTTTGGTACAGCCTTGGGCTTATCTGTGTTGTTTTTCGTGTGTAGAAAGTCATGCAGATAAAAGTGAACTTCTGTGAAGTGACTTTGCTTTTCCCCTGTCTCTTCCAAATAACAAATAATGACCAGATTGTCTTTGTGCTGTTATCTGTACATCTTTTTCCTTCTCTCCAAAGAGTCTTTTAGCTTTGATCCAAATTGATTTCACATAAACAGACTCATTTTGTTAGAAGGTCTAGCCCTCATTTTCTGCCTTCCAAAAACAAAATGAGGTGAGAGTTTCCTTTTGTGATCCTACTTGAAAAGGTGAATCACTGGTAGATTTTCCCTGGGTGTACCTATTGCCTGTAACTCTCCTCCTGACAGTTTGTGGTGGCCAGAAGCCCGGTGCTCTCGGTGTGATGTGACAGTGTCCATGGGAGGAGGAGGATGTCCCAGTCCCTTTCCTTTTCTAGGGAGCTTGTGAAAAAAGCTGGACACGGCTCTGCCAGCCCTTGGGCTGCTGCAGCAGAGCTACCAACACTTATGTGCTACAAGGAGTAACCTGAGAGTTACTGGAGGTTATTGCTGCTCCCTGAAAAGCTCTCGTGAGCTTTCAGGGACCAGCCATTCCATTCGCTTCAAGCCTTGGAGGTGCCCCTGGTCATTTATCTTCCTCCTTAGCAGGACACTGCCCAAATCTTTTTCAGTGGTTCTACTCTTCTTCTTTCCTGGGAGCTCGTGCCTGCAGGTGCGTGGCACAGCCGGAGGGACTGGAGCCATGGCGCTCACCTGCAGCCAGCTCCGATGGGAGTGGAGGCTGCAAACCCCACCCTGTGGGAGCTGCATTTTGTGCAGTATTGAGTAATTGGGCTGTGGGAAGAGTGTTTCAGCATCTGAAGCTCTCCAAGTAGGGCACCTCATCATCCCTAAAGTGATTTAAAATACATTAGGGAGATGAATGAAATGGGAAGCATATATAGGGTAGTATTTATCAGCACAGCTTTTCGTGACAGAGAGATAAACGTTTTTGATGTGTCACTAGACTAACATTTCCTTTAGTCAGGTAGCTTGTGTCAGTCCGTGTCAGATGCTGTACAGGAAGGCAAGCTCTAATAAGGCTTCCAGTGCTCCATAGGAGGAGAAAATAATTCTTTCTAATCTAGCTCAAGAATTTAATCTCTGAAGCACACATTTACCTGTGCCAGTTTATTACAACACATGTATTTTTAAAGCTAAATTCTGTTCTTACGCACAGGTGACGTTACTCCCACACAGATAGGACGATCCTTCAGGGCATTTAGTTGTCAGTGAGGCAGATTCTGTCTTTGTGAGGACAAGATTTAAGCTTGGGATTTTAGTGGTTTTCTTCCATTTCCTGCTGTAGTCTTGTTTCTCTGGCTAATCACTTGTCATTAAGAGTGTTTTAAAACCGTTTTTCTCTAATATGTAAGAAGGCTCACCTGCTAACATTCAGTCACCCTTTTTTACATTTGTGCTCAATGTTTGTGTTCAGCTTAGTCATGGCGTTCTTTTCAGTTTGACATCGCTGTAACACAACACACTCATTTGACTATTTATCTGCAAGTATTTGTTTAATTGCAAATTACCGTAATTTAGCAGGTTACTGGTTCTGTTGAAATTTGCTCCGTTCAGACAACTCAGGCTAGTAGGGAGGAGAATAACATTATCAAAAAAAACCAAAAACCAACAAACTCAAAAGGGATATTTGGTTAGGTGCTCTGTTTTGTGAAGGTTTGCAGCTTTTAATTCTGTTTTGGTGTTAGTGAAAACCTGAAAAGCTTTCGAATACCAGTTGATAATGAGGACTTTGAAACTCTGTGATGAGTGCTGGTTGGTAGTAATTTGTTCTAACAGTTAAATTAGATTTGAAATGAAATGTCCTGGCAGTTCATAGTTAAATTATTCATAACAAATGCTGTGTGGATTTCAATAATGTCACTTCTGGAGTTTGTGCAAAAGAGTGATTTATTCTCTCCATTGTGACTGGAATTTCTCTTAGAAAGGCATGGAGAGTAAAAAGGTGTTCACGTAATCTGTCAGCTCAGTTTCAGCAAGCTCATTAGGGGAAGGGAGGGAAATTCATATGAAGGGGGATTATTGGGGACTTATTTGGCTGCTGGTCTCCAGCCGCTTTCTGTCACAAGTTATACATTTTGGCACTGGTTGTGCTCTTGTTCTGTGTGTTCTCTTCCTGCAAAGTGAAGACTTAGCTGCGTGTTTGAACAGCTCCACTTGGGGGATTGCTTCTGTTGGAAGAGAAGGGAGAACACAAACGAACACCTTTCCTCAGCTCCCTCAGCTCCCGTGATGGGATACTGAAATAGGCATGTGTTCTGTTCCTCCTGGTCTGAGAGAGCATGCTCTAAGTTCAAATGATACTTCTGAATGAAAGGTTTGGGTCAAATACAAAAATAAAGAAATGAACACCATGGCCAATGCTCTGCATTTATTGTAGATTGGTTCTGTTTGTTTGCACATTTTCCCATACATAGAAAACATTGTTTTATGGGAAACCACAGGCCAGCTCAGGTGTTTGTGACTTGGATCTGACCTCACTGACAGCCAGGCAGAAATACACTTGTTCCTGGACGACTTAGATTAGGCATAGACCAACTCCCCAGAAATCCAATTTCAAAACCTAAGTCAACACTGGAATTGAAATGTAAAAATCCTACCACAGGTAGGCATGTATTGATCCAGATGCTAAACATTTATGCACCTTCTCAGGTTGTGATTAGGGCTATGTGAAGTCATCTTTGCTGTATTTATTCACACTTCCATGATTCCACAGTCTGGTTTGAGGTTTGAAATTTTTTTTTTTTTTCATGTAATTGGGGGATGTAAATGGGGATCTAAGAGACAGAAATATTTTGCTTTGCAAATATGTGTACTGCCAAAGTAATGCTTTTCATGTATCTGTCCTTCATTTGACCTCCTGGGAAATGTAGGCCAGGGTGTTTGATATGTCCAGCTTCCTCTTTCATACACAAATATTGCACATTTGTCAAATGCTTTGTGGGGATATTGGGTGGGGTTTGGGAGACTGTGAGATACAACTTCCTCTGTGCTTTGAAAAAGGTTACTAGAGAACAAACCCCTAACTTAATGGTGGCAGTTTCTCTGTTTAATTCCTTATTAAAAATAATTGTGCTTTGAATTTGAAAAAGCATCTGCTCTGTTGTGGAGAGGCACAGGAGTGCAATCTGTCTGTTTATTCCTTGGACGTATTGAGCTTGTGTACATTTTGGAGTGCATGTTTGTGCAAACTCCTCATCCGTTTAATCCTTGTATTATAAGAAATGTCTTGTGCGTGGGGTCAGGGAGGGTGGAGAATTTCTGTGACATGGGGTTGGTATTTTCTTCCAGGGAGACAGTTGTGCTATTACCCATTTTTTTTTCTAGATTGTTGTCCCCTTGTTCTGAAATTCATTAGAGTTGTTTGAATCAGAGAGCCCACTTTTAAGTTTACCAGCCCTGACAATTTCTGTGGTATCTGTTCAGAAGCTGCTGGATGTATTCTGCTGTACTGAGGGGTTACTTAATTCCTCTGGAGTCTGTCCTACTGCTTCTGCCAATGAACAGAAGCAGTAGCTGTCAGAAAAGCCAGGGAGTGGCAACTTTTGCAAATTTGCATGGGTATCCTCTCCCTAATTGAGCTTCTTTTCTGGTCTGGAGCCTCTTTAGTGGGAATTGAGAAGCCTAAACGGTGCTACAGCATATATTTGTTTTTGATAATTAGGTTTTTCAGTCTAGAGAATGATAGGTAATGTGCTGAGCAAACTATTACAGAGATATTTCGTGCAGTTATTGGTTTAAATGGGTTCTATTTGGTAGACAGGAATTTTTCCTATCTGGTGGTTTGAGGGAGCTTCTGTTACATGAATTCCTGACCTTTTGTCAATACTTTTGTTATAAATGCATCAAGGTAATTCATGTTATGAAGTTAATATGATAATAAAGCTCACCAGTATATTAGTAGAATTCATGTTATAGGAAGTAAAGCAGTATAAGATCATCCTGGTCAGAGAACTGGCATTTGGACATGCCCGGACAAGGGTCCACTACAAGGACGTGCTCTTGACGAAGGCGAAGGGAGATCCCACATTCCATCCCCGAGAAAAACAACAGGCCACCTGGAAGAGAAACCTTTTCACAAAAGGGAGGCAACACAGACAACGACTCGGCCATGGACAGCCATCGGAGATCCATTCACCCTGATATGGATCTTATTAACACCGCCAAGCGCATGCATCCAAATGCAGCTTCCTGAAACTCAGACTGCAGCTCCTGTCTGTCCTACGAATATGGAAAAGGCAGGAAAAGTCCAGCATCGACAGCTTCAACCGAAAACTGCACCTTCTGTCTGTCCCCAGAAAACTATTCCACATATTCTCTCTGTCCCCAGAAAAACCATTCTACACATGAGTGGCAAGAAAAGAAACCTCGATGAATATGGAAGAAGGCAGGAAAATTCCAACATTGGCAGCTTCAGCCAAAAAACTGTATAAAAATCACAGATTCAGAGATAGATTTTGTGGACTGGGGGAAAAGCTGCTAAAGGCCAGAACCCTGTTCACCCAGCTCTGATCCCAGGCTCAGAACTGTTGTCCTTTTGATTGTGGCTTTTATTTTCCAATTTTTGTCAAAATTTCAATAAATCAATTTTTATTCAAAATTTTGATTATTAATATTTATAACACTTTCTAAGTATTTCACAGGAAATTTGAGAGTAAAGCATCCAGGCTTAATTAAAAAAAAAAACCCCAAAACAACATGAACCTCTCAAAAGTTACAAAGTAGATTTCAGTAATTAGAAATGTGATGCTGTGGATATTTGCTGGTTGAGATAAAGCATTTTATCTTGTGATGAGAGGCTTTAAAAAAACCCAAACCAGTAACGAAGAACTTATCACTGCTAAATGTGTAAAGTTAAAATCCTGTTGGTGCTTTCCAAGAGAGCTGTCTGGAATCCATAAAACCAGAATTGATTTAGGTTTTGCAGTTACTTTCAATTTGAATATAGAGTGTGCTTGTCTACGTTCACAACTGGTTGTGGGGTTTCTTCTGCTCAGTTACAGCCAAATCAGTCATTTTTGGGCTGTCGGTGGGACAGTCTCTCCCACTGTCCTCCACGTGCTCTGTAGGGAGTTGGTTCTTTTTACTCTGCAGCAGTTTTGACACTGCCATTCACACTGCTGTGCAGGGTTGTGGTCACCTTCCAGTGGATGGAGAACTTGACCTAAACCCTAAACCTGTCTTTAGCCAGAGGGTATGATGTGCAGAATTAAAAACTTCAGAATCTGTATTATAAGAATATTTTTTTAAAAGATATGATCTGAGTGTTTGCTGTGAGTAAGCAGCTGCATGAATTTGGACAGATACATATTGAGGAATGTGTAGAACTTTGGCAGTTAGCTCTGGACTGTGTGTGTGGTCTGCAGGCAGGTTTAGCCCTGCTGAAGGAGCCCTGAGCCTCTTGGCCTCCAGCTGGCAGTGCCCTCACCCGGGAAACTGGTAATTAATTTGCCCAGCATTCCTGGCACTCACTGGGTACGCGGCACAGAGTAGGCATCACACAGGCCCCCGTGCACCCTGCCCAGCTGGGAGCATTACCAAGCCTTCATGCAAGTGCAAAGGGGAGCACACCTCTGCTGTCAAATTTCGTCACCTTAGCACGTGAGGAAAAGGAAACTTGGAGCCTTGAAGCTCATATTTGTGGGCAGCAATTTACTGCCTGTGTTTTCAGAACTTGGTTCCTGATTTAATTGTAGTTGGGAACTGCTTACTTGTAAATTTTCCGCAATGTGAATGCAAGCGTTGTGGCAACAGTCATGTTGCATATTCATGTAGCTGCACAAACAGATGGGGTTCCTACATAAAATCCATATTTGACAATCTGATGAGATTTGCCAAGGCTTAGCTTTCATTTAAACTATAACCTCTTGGCGAGATAGGTTTGTGCTTTAATGAGTCAAGAGAGGCCTTCAGGTTGTGTTGTTGCATAGCAGTTTTCAAGCCAGTGCTTAGGTGTGATTTTGGTTTGGGAGACTTCTTGTAGGAATGGTTTTAACGGGTTATTGCTCATTAGAATAAGTACTTGCCAAGTTCAGAGATTTCTCTTGAAACCTTATTAATTTTGGCTGATGTTACTCATACCCTGCAGGAAGTTAAGATGTATATGCAGTTGTAACATGGTGCACCATGGACAGACTGCTGCTGCTGCGGTGCTGCCTTGCTGGAGGATTTTGTTCTGTAGGGCAGATGACCTTTGGTTTCCCTCAGGGCAGCTCCAGGTGCTGCTGAACTTTGATTACTAAAACACACTTGAAGACCTGCTTTATACCTTTTTTTTATAGAAAGATATCACTAACATTAAGTGTCTCCAGGATGCAAGTAAGGATCAGTGCAGAAACCTTCAAAAACTGCAGTTTCCCATTATTTATTAATTTAATTTATTATTTATTAAATGCTGTGGTTACAAAAATGAAAAGCTCATCTTGTTGCTTTTTAAAGCAACTCAGTCTCCTGCTCCTAAAATAAAAGCCCCTTGGGTGTAAGGTAGCTTCCTACTCCTTGCATTGCACCGCATGGACAGCTAGGAATTTGTAATTAGGGTTGCACTGATAAATGCTCATGGGACTAAGTGCCTTGCTGGTCATGGCATAAAACCCTTCCTTTTTCAGCAATTTTTAGTATCACTGCTCCAAATGAGGGAGGGGAAAAAAAAGTTTTCAGTCACATTTTTGTGTCTTTTCATGGTGTTTTGATGATATTCATCATTGATACTCAGTAAATTTTTGCATGTTAAAAATCTCTCTAGTTGCTCCCTCTTTCAGGTAAAGCCTCCTGGTAATCTATTAATGTGGGGGAAGTGTAAGGTATGTACTGGTGCTGGATGGAAGAGCTTCCAAAGCCCAGTGACATTTCTTCTTATACCTGTAGTACTCCATGGCCTTTTGTGGCTGTTTCATTTTTGGGGAGGAAGGAAGAGAAGAAGGCCACTGGTTCAATGTGTCTGTGCATATGCACATGTGAGATGCAGAAGATCTGGCAGAGCTTGTGTGTACCCAACCAGCTTGTTTGCTGTAGGAAAGTGATTAATGCTGAATGATCTATTAGAGTGACTTTACTTGTAATGAGGGCAGGAATTGGTGTCTTTAAATTTTTATTTATTTGTGTTAAACATGATTCATCTCTCTAAATGAGGTAATAAATTGCTTTCATTGCCATGTTAATCAAAACATGTAATAAGATTAATTTTCCCAGAGCAGAAGTTGCTTATGTGTGGTCCATCCACTCTGCTTGGAGCTGTGTTTGGTATCACAGATGCTTTGGGGACCAGGTTGGTGACACAGCTCAGCCTTGCAGACTCATGGTGGGAGGCTCAGAATCTCAGAGATGCTTTGGGGAAACCCGGAAGAAGAGGACAAAGACTCACAAATTATATGTATTTCAAGTCTTTGATAGGTGCAGATTTTTTAAAGTTTCAAAGTAATGGAATTTATTATTCTGTCTGCATTTTTCAAAACAGGTACATTCTGGTAGCCATGTAAATCTCACAGCTGTTGCATCCCAACATTTGGACTCTTAAAAGTGCAAAATATTTGGGAAAAAATGGGGGGGGGTTTGTCCTTTAAATAGGATTCATTCTCCTCCATTGCTTTTGAATAGGGTTGATTCCTCTGTTGCAAACTGTTTCCTTGCTTACATAGCTTTGAGGGATAAGGATTGTTCTTCTACCAATACTCAAAGGAAAGTCAAGTTCAGAGTCATGTTTTGGTCGTCAGTGGTCTGCTCTTTGTTACATGAAACAGGAAAACCAGGTCTGGTAAGACTGAACCCTTCCACTTCCAAATCACGTTTGTCCTCTGTTGGACTTCTGCAGGGTAAGAGAACGCCTGAGCATTTATCACCTGGAGCTGGCCTTCAGTGGAAATGAGGAAATTAAATTAAAGTGTATTCAAGGTAAAGTTGAGTCCTTCAACAGAATAAATAATCTGATTCAGTAATCAAGCTCTATCTTAAAATTAACTGGGGAGGCGAGTGGGTTGGTTCTTTTCAATAACAGAATTTAGTACTGCCCTCTTTTACGTCAAAGACTTTTCTGATTTACAGCCCAAATTTAGTCATGAACAGTGTTTGTTATCTGTGCCTGGGCTGTCCTTCAGAGAGGGCTTCATCTTTCATCAGTGTATTTATCAAGGACAGTCTTATTATTTTATGTAACAGCCATCTCCCCTTAGCTTCCTCCTCTATGACAGACTTGCCATTATCATGGCCATTCTTATGCATCCTGCAAACTAATTTACGTATCTATATGTGGATCTTTGGAGTGGGGAATTGGAATTGACCAGAAAAAACCCACTAGGGGAGGTGGTCTGAGTATCTTTAGTATCACTGGTGTCTTTATGGGAGGATCTTGTCTGGTGAATTGCAGTGTTTATTTCTGCGTTGATTTGTCTAGTTCTGAGGCTAATACTGAAGGAACTCGTTTGGTAATTGCACTTCAGCTTTGCCATTCATCAGTAGGTATCCTGTCAGTTTTTACCAGTTGTCTACCAATTTCAAAGCTAGTTTGGCAATCTCCATTTTTACTCATCCCCAGATGCCTCATTTTCATTGTTTCTGCATCCTAAACATTGCAGCCTTGCAGGAGGCTTTGATCCCTGTCTGGAAAAATTCCCTGGAGTACTGTTTTTGAGGACTCGCTGTACCCAAGCAGTAACTGATATGCAAAGATGTAGGTAGCTGCAGGGTTTTTTTGCAGGGTTTCTCAGATCATGCATATTGAGACCTAAGTCCAAACCCATTTCTTTCCATCACAGGAATGTTGTGCAGTTCTTGACACAGTAGCTTTCTATAGCCTGCTGTTACTGTCGCCTCTGTGCAAGGTCGAGTGGAAACTGCTGTGAAAATAGCTCCATGAAACAAAGCTAAATTAGGAATAGTTTCTGTTGAGTGTTGACTTGTCTCTGCAACCACAGATGCTCATCTAGTCAACAAAACAGCTAAAGAAACAGAAAATTGTGCAAGTGCACTAAGAGCAGCTCAGATCATTGTTTCAAGTTCTCTTGATTCACACACTAAGTAAACTGAAACACTTTCAAAATGTTACTAATTGTTGTTGACTGGTTCAGCCAATAAGATGCAATGTGAAAAATGCCTAACCAGCTCTATAGAGGTTCTGAGGGTGTTCCCCATTGCTTTGCATGGCTTTTTTTTTTTTTTTTTTTAAATTTTAGAGATTCTTTTCCTTCATGTTTCTCAAACTGTAGCTTATAGGCAGCTAATATTTCCTAAAGCTGTGACAGTGGATAGCAGAAACTTCCTGAACAGGGAAGGTGCACTAGCTCCTGGTGCCTTGAACTGTGGGCAGTGTCTGGACAGTTTTGTGAGGAAACTGTGGCAGGTACCAGTGACTGTGGTGGTGGGAGGACTCGGATGCTCTCTGTCCCAGGTTTAAAGCCTTGAACGTGGGGAATGCGGTTTGGGGTTTTTTTCAACAGAAAAGTTTGTTTTAATGATACCAAGTCTCTACAATCTGACCTTGAAAATGAGGTGAGTTTACATACACCAGCAGTGGTTGGGTATTGAGCAATAACATAAATGTGACAACATGTTGAGCTGTGCCAACTGGTATGAGTGCTCATGAGATCAGCATCTGGGTTTGCATCTGTCAGGTTATCTTTCCTACACTGAGAATAGACATTTTAATTAAAAATTACATGAAATAGGTTTTGAAATTAAAAAAAAAAAAATTAGTAGTAAATAGGAAAGTTTCACATAAAGGCACAGGCTTTGTCTGTTTGGCATAAACTTTTATTAAGGATTGAGAAGTGTTTTTATAAATATGGAAGATATGTATTTAAATTAGCAGAGTATTAAGTTCCTTACTCTTATAAATACTTAGGTTGATAGAGTGATTTAACTTTTAAAAAAGGAAGCATGTCCCTTGATGTTGATTTTACTGAATCTTAATATTGAACAATGTAAAATTGATGCTACAGAGATTAGATGCTACCAGAACAACAAGAAAACTCCCTGATTTTTAGTGAAGTGTTTTGGTTGAGATTCTCCCTGCACCCTGTCTGACTCGAATCCTCGTTCAGAGGGAAAAAGGGAAGATCTCCACAAGGAGATCCTTGTAGGACATGACACAAGTTGCAAGAGTTAGTTGTACAGTTACAAAAAGATAACATCTTATTTGCAGTACTGAAATCTAAACTGGAGGTGTGAAATGCATCTGTGGTAGTTCAGAATTAGCACTGTCTCAGTCAGTAAGTAACAGAATTCTGCAATCATACCAAGTTAATGCTTATATTGTCAGACTTAAACAGCAAACATCAGTGGAACTAGATGTATATTCTTGACATCTCTTTAGTATTCATCAGACCATGCAAGTTTAGATACAAAATGGAATTATGGCAATGAGAACAGAACTGTATATGTAATGCTGTAATAGCATTCCTCTCAAATCTTAATATCATGACAAATCTCAGATACCTGAAGTTCAGCCATCTGCATCTGTATTTCATAGCACAGAGTTAATGAATAATCTCAAAGGTGATTGGAAAAGCTTTTTTTAAAATTTCCCCTAAATTATGTTATGTAAATTCAGTGTAAGAATGACATATAGAGCATCTCTCTGAATTACTTGAAGTGGCTCCAAAATATGAGGTCAAAAACCAAGTAACTGTCTTACTAAGCAGAGATTATCAGCTCCTTTGGCAATGTTACTACTAATATTAGCCAGAAGTTTTTTCTGAAACCATGAGATGTAGCTATATAAAATTATTGCTGTGAGTTTTGGGTACTCACAGAATAAAGCTGCTTCTGGACTCACATGCTCAGATGCACAAAAAACCAGGAGTTTTCATTTGATGTTTATGTTTTTGAAGGATTCCCCTGCCCTTCCATGTTTTGTAAAAATGGATATTTTCTTTGCTCAGAAAAGAGGGTGTAAAGGAGCCACCCAAAAGCTGTGCATATAGACTTGGTCTGAGAGCCTCTTTAGAGGATGTTTAAGTGCTTTATTTTGCAGCACTCAGGAAATGCCACTCATGGGCCATAATTTTGTTCCACTGCTGTAACCTGATCATGTTTCGTCTGGTACCTGTATCCTTAGCAACTTCTGGTGGGATAATAGCGGGATGTGTGTGATGTCCGTGTCTGTGCCATTCGTGCATCCTTCTTGAGCACGCTTTCTCCACCAATTTTGTTATGCTGCTAAAGAGCTCCTGCTTTGAGAACCACTGTTCTCAAAGTCTGATGCTTGAGAAGGTTTCTAAAGTAGACATCTGAGTGGCGTATGTGTGGGTTTGTTGGGGTTGTTTTCTTTTGGTGGGTTTTGTCCGTTTCTCTTTTGCAATTGCTACAGCCCATCTCTTGAGATGAGGGTCCTCATAGCCTCATTAGAAGGTAACCTATTTTAAACTCTCTCTCTTTCATATTGTCCCTTTTGCTTGAAACGTGCTTATTTTTCTTTTCTGTGTTATGTGAATACTCAGTGTGAAAAAAGTTCTTGTTAGTTAAAATATTAGAAAAATCCTCCTTTAAAACACATACTGTTTTGTATTGAATGTGTTTAGGTTTTGGTTATATTCAGTTGTGGCATACATTTTGACCAAAATATTTTAAGCATTTAAGCTATATTTGGAGGTCACTCTTTTCATGGTAACGTTCACCCACTCCTACCAGGAATCCGTTCTGCTTCAGTTTTAGTTCAGCTTTCTGAATTTCAGTTATAACCTGTCTGTAATAATGTAAAAACTGGGGTCAGCTGGGGTCTCTTGATGTAACAGGGGCTCATTGTCTGAGCATGGACTCCCTGCCAGGTAGAGGAGAGGAGAAAAAGAAGCATTGATGTGGCAAAGAGAATTTCATGGGTACCAAGAGAAAAGACGTGATTATTTTAAAGGATAAAAAACTGAAAGGTCCAAACCCCTGATTGTCTTATGGGGCATGTTTGATGGCTTTTTAACCTGGTTTTCATTGGTAGTTTTGCCTTATCAAGAGATGAAATTGCTATCCTGGCATCCTATTATCCTTTCCCTCTGGCATAAGGGCTGAAGAAAAGGGCGTTTGCTGCTACGAGAGTATGCAGTAGTAAACTCTAAAGGTGTAGCTTGATCTTGCATCAAGATCTCAAGCAGAGTAAGGCTTTGCAGTAGTTAACTTCTAATTGCCTATTTACAAGGATACATTTACCTTATGAATGTGGGAAGAGTCTTCATGTTTTCATGGGACTTTCTATGAAACAGCTGAATAAAATGCTCTGCCACTGCTTCAGCCTGCTTCTCATTAAACACATTGATATGCTGTGGGGGATTGTTGAGTGACAAGCATTGCAAATGTGCTTGAAGTTTTCCTTAATGACTAAGCTTTCTTGCCTAATATAAAAATGAGCGGCTGCGCAGGAGTGAGCAATGTTGTCAAACCTGTCATCAAGTTCTCAGAGTTGGTTTGAGTGCTTGTAATGTTCTTCCTTTAATTGACTTGGAAATTGGCAAAGGTTGCTTATAAAAGTGGAAAAGCAATTTTTAAAGACTGTGGGAAAGTTTAGCTTTATAGTTAACTGTATGAAGGCCTCAATAATTAGCTGGGTTCTGTTGCCTGCTTTCATCAGCTTGGGGTTTTTATCTTTTATTTTGAGTAGGATGAAATAACTTATTAAAGAATCTGCAGCCCTTTGACAGTGTTTGTAGGTTGAACTAAAAAAAAAAGGTTAAAAAAATCTTTTCATTTGTTGGGTGTGCATCTGTTGTCATTATCTAATGTCACTGGTTTTCCTGTTGTCAACAAAAGAAAAAAAAAACAACACTGTCCTTACTGCTAAAGAGATCTAAAAGGAAAGCTTTCAGTGTTTTGAGAAATGACAAATCATGGTAACTGTTTGGTGACAACAGGTTGAAAATGACAAATTATTCAGAAACTGTAGTTACATCTTACTCTGCTGCAGAGGTGATAGTTAGCTGAAGAGTGCACAGCTTGGCAAGAACTGCTTTTAATGCCCTCAGAATCATTCATAGCAAAACCCTGTGAAGCTTTGGGAGCATGGCAATGTGGGGATCTGAGAAGAATCCCTGATGAACTCTCCTCTATCTGATCTTTACATTTTAAGCCTCAGC
This sequence comes from Cettia cetti, assembly GCA_013401135.1. Classification (NCBI taxonomy): domain Eukaryota; kingdom Metazoa; phylum Chordata; class Aves; order Passeriformes; family Sylviidae; genus Cettia; species Cettia cetti. The sequence continues at coordinate 120,028 of VZUI01055303.1, read as the reverse complement.
CTAATCCCCTGTGTCTGTCAGAGCCAAAGGTAGGGCAGTAGTTGTGTCCTACGGTGACAGGTCTCTGCTGCATTTGTCACCAGTGTCATGACCAGCACTTGGAACTGCCTTTCTCTAGTATCCTTGTGTGATCAGAATGGGACATAATTCCTCCTCTGAACTGTGTTTTTCTGATTCATCATCTCAACAGCATTAACTTCAAACAATAACTTTGGAAACTGTTGGATTTGTACAACTGCAGTGCTAAGGACAGATTGGGAGGCCATGCTGTTGAAATGGCAGATGTCTCTTGCACCCTCTGCCTAAAAATTTGCAATAGGAGACCAAGGGTTTCCTTTAGCTTTTGATTTCTGAATTTATTTTTTTATTTTTTTTTCGGAAAGAGCATATTTTTTTCACTCTTGTGTACTTCTGCTGTGACTGCCCTTGAACATCAGGAGCCAAAGAATTGCCCCTGGGAAAGTGATAAAAATTTATAGTATAGAGGGCTGAATTGAGTTGTCTTTTGTCTTTGAAAAAATGAGCAAATGATTGAAATGGTGTCAGTAATTCTGTGTAGGTGTTTGTAATGCTGCATCCTGGGTTAAATAAACCAAGCATAGGATTCTCAGGGTGATCCCTTCACCAGCTTGACTGACTCCAAGGAGAGTTTAAAGTGGTTAGAACATGAGGGTGAAACCTGCACTGTAATTTTGACAGGTGACAGTCTGTAAAATGGCAATTTCCATTCCTCTGGAAAAGCTTGGATGTAGCTGTGACAATTACCTGTGTGTTTTCTGATGTGGACAGGTGTTACCCAGCAAAGTGACCCTGGAAGCAGTGTCAGGGCTTTATCCCATGAACACTGAAGCCAACAGGAAAATTGCAGAGCATGTCAAACATTTGATGTCTGTACAGCAATGCTGCCATTCAGCCAGGCAGTGTCAAGCTTGATGGGGGGAGCTTTAACTGTCCTGGGGCTTTGTACTGATTCTGGCGAGGGCTGTGGGGAGAATTTTCAAATTTGCTTGTCTGGCTGCTGGGGTTGTCTGTGTGTGACGTGGGAGAACAGCTGTAAAAGAGCTCTTGGCAGGAAGTCACATGATTGATACATAACCTGTGTGATAGATTTAAAATAGCACCTGCAGCTGCAGGATGCTTCCATGATTCAGTAGTTGCTGTGGAAGTTTTGCTTGGACTTTGTATCCACTTCAATACACATACTTATAAGTCTTCTCCTTGGAGAGAACTTTTTACCAGTGTAAGCTCTCTTTTTATCAGGGATATTCTTTGATTCAATCTCAGATGTCTGCTTTTTTAATGTAAATCATGCTACTCTCTTAGGTGGAAAATTAGTATTTTTGTTTGGGTTTTTGTTTGTCTTATTGTTGAGGTCATGTTGGTAGGTTTAAAATTAAAGATCTGATGTATTTTATGTATTAAGACTATTTAAAATAATTGTCACAAGAGAGAGTTCTCCACAAAAAATGTGGTTCATATCCAACCACAAATTACTATACACTTGCTGCTTCTTGAACTGTACTGGGGTTTAGATTTTTCAAGTGTTTGCTACCAGGCTATTTGATTAACGATCTGTGCAGAGCATTCCAATGAGAAATTGTAATTTTGAAGTAAAGAACCAGAGCTAATTTATTCCCATTTCTACAATGCTCATAATAGAGACATCTCCTGTATCAAATGGCATGGTTGGTAGTGTCTTGGGAAGAAGGGTTACTTTAACAAAAAGATACACCCTGTCATTTTATCCCTCACTTTGGTGGTAGTACTTTTACTGTTAGTGAGATTTGATATTGCATAACGTTAAAAACCAAATGGCAGGGTGGTGAAACTGTGTCACTTAGGAAGCTTTATATGCTGATTCAACATGATAATTATGTAACCTTTGGCCTGTGAATAATCCATGACACCGGAGGCACCTTAAGTCTGCTTGTGTTTACATAGTCTGCTAAATCATCGTTTCAAATCCATTTCTAGCTTAGAATAGGGATCTTCTTGCTTTGCTCAGTGATTGCCTGGTTCTACTCAAACCCCTGTGTGCTGGAGGCACAGGTCATTAGTGTATGCCATGGATTGGGCAGATAAAGCCACTAAGTGGCTTGGCTCATCTGAAATGTGACATTTTATGTATCTGTCTCTCTATAGCACATGGATCAGTCACTGGGGTAATCTAGACATGATGGGTGTCATTTATGTTTACCAGAGAAATTCAGAGGTGAGGAAAGCTAGTGGGCAATTTATTAATGGTTGAACTGAACAGCTACTATTTTTTTTTACAATAGTATTCAATGTCTTACCAGAATGTGGCCCTTAACTGAAAACCCACATGAAATGTGATTTCTGACCCTGAATCTTAAAAAAAGGCAGCTGTCCTTTCTACCTACTGCAGTGTGAACTGTGCAGGCTGCAAACTGGTTACTGGTTTGATTCAATCATTTTCCTCCTAAACTCCTTTGTCCCTTTTTGCCTCTCTGGGCTGTAGAGAGGGGGGGAATTCCTTGCAGGTAGCTCTGGGAAGCAGTCTGAGAGCTTTGAACCGGTTGTGTAGTGTTTAATGGAATGCCAAGCGAGATGTGGATGCTTGGCACCTTGCTTGTGCTCCGCCTGCCTCTTACAGCCTCTGCAGCTTCAGGTGTAATTACGTTAAGGGCCTTGTCCAGTGATGCAGTCAGCAATGTTTCCTCTTGCTGCTGACATGGCACAAACGAGGCAGTCCCCATAAGCTTCAGTTCTAAACACTCTTATGGTAAATGCATCAAAAATTTGGAAGGGCTGAGATCAGAATGTCTTGTTTTGGACTGGCATCGCTGAGTATTAACAACAGGCAGAAGGGAAATGTAGGCTTCTGCTTTCCTCTAAAATATTTCCAACCCAACTGGTTAAAAAGTATTTTTACCTTCAGAAATGAACAACTACTGGTGTCAAATACTGTGTAACCTGCATTACTTATTGGTCTTTATTTTCAAATGCCACAATAAAACATTATTTAAGCAGAATAATTTTTACAATGGCAGTTGATTGAAAATAGCTGAGAGCAATATTTGAAATCTTAAGACTCAGGATGAAAATGCTTTGATCATTATTAAAACCTCTGTGGAAAAGCCTGGAGAAACTGATGCTGGAAATACTAAGTATTTTTTTTTTTACAGGTGGGAAGGGTGATGAAAGGTGAAAGGCTGTTTAGCTTTTTATTCTCATTTGGTTGAGGTTTGGCATAGTGTATTTAAAAGGACTGTTAGATCCTGTGACCATAAAGCCTCTCCAGTGTTCTTGAAGCGATATAATTTCTGACAGAATTTTTCTTAAGAGGTGGGGAATAATGTACAGCCTAACTGCTGCAGCATACTTGTTGGAGCAAGGAACTGTGCTTCTGCCTGGGACGCTGTGTTTCTCTGTGCAGGGGGATGTGGAAGGGCTGCAGCTGCTGGGGGTGAAGGAAGCGTCCTGCAGAGAGGGCCAAACTGAGCTCCTGCTCATGACTGCCTGCCGCAGGGTACTGCCGTGGCTCCAGTGCTCACAGCTACCACTGCATGTGCCACGTGTTCCCTGGGAAATACAGGTCATGTACTGCCTCTTCACCTTTCCCGGTGTCTGTGCGTGTTCCTGGGAGGGATTATCTCTGTCTGATAAGCTCCTTAGCTGCTCTGCACAGGCCTTCTCCTTCACAGCTCGTCCCTTAAGATATTTATAAATAGGGCATTAACAATCACAGACCTTCTTCTTATAGGGCTGAGGTGGACTTGTGTGTGGTATAGGCTTCTGCAGGCTTGTTCACGAACAAAATTCAGCTATTGAGCCTTTAAGTTTTGGAAGGTGTTCATTTAGAATCCCATTCATAAGGAATACTTGTTTCTTATGAGCAGTGGCCCTCGGGGCTTTTTTTCACCCTTCTGCCTACATTTCTACAGTCTCGGTGGGACAGAGGTGGCTTGTGAACATGCAGCAGAAGAAAAGAGCAAATAGAGGAGGCGAGGTTGGAAGGAGTGTGGTTTTTTTCACTCACATGTTGGAAAGCTGTGAAGCCATAATAGCTGTTTCTCTTTACTTATGATACTTTGCCGTGACACTATGGAATCAGCCTTCAGGAGATAGAAAATGGCCTTGTGCTGCACAGAATTACTCACAGGAAGCCATTCATTCTAGGAGGCAGACTGTAACGTGGAAAGGATGTTTTTCTGCTATAATTACCTGGCATATGTTTATATATATCATCTCTTCACAAGAAACTCTTTGAAAAGATGACTGTGCCTTCAAGTTGGGCTTTTCAAATGGTCAGTGAAAAGCACATGGAAAAGATAACAACAATCTCTGAAAAGGCAACCTAACTGAAATGCAGAAATTATCACTTTTCATGGAAAAGTCTCTCTCACGTAGTTTATGGTCATTTCTTCATGAAATATTCAGGCTACTTTTCTTTCCACACTTAAGTGTGCCTGTAAGCTATCATTAGTTACTGCACACTTGTACAAATCTGTAGACAGTGTTCTTCAGCTGTTATTTCTGTGCTCAAATTCTTCTTAAAGAACTCGCTAAGCCATTAATATTAGGCTGTTTTAAATAAGGGTTTCCTAATTGCTGTCAACTTTCTGGCAAAACTAGGAAACACATCTTGTCTTTTTGCCCAAAGCAAAAAACATTATTGCTGCTGAAATTGGTTTAAAAGCATTAATGTACAAAAGGCTTCAGTGGTGGCTGGTAAATCATTTCATGGGCTTTTACATTTCACAGTATGCAGATTATGAAGCTTTTGACTATCCAGGAAGCAGCCTTCGTCTCAGTTACTTCTCTCAGAATGACAGAACATCACTGGGTAATAGCATAATTTCTATGAATGACTTGTGAGTTTGGATAAAAGAATTCTGTGTGGTTTATACTTGTAAATGAATATCTCTGGACAAGTACTTTGCTAACTTCATAAATTTTGATGTGGTTCAGACAGAAAAGGTTATTTGGGGATAACTAGGTTAAACAGAACCTCTTTCTGAACAAGTCAAGATGTGAAGAGATTTGAAAATTTCAAAAGTGCAATGAAATGTGCTGAACAAGCTCTTCTGCTGTGGAAAGGGAAGAAAGGGGTTCCCCTTTGCTGGAGGGGACTAAAACAACCCCAAAATTGCAGCTCCAAAACTAACAGCTCATTTAGAGAAAAAGTGATGATTGAGGAACTTGCTCAAGAGCGTTAGATGTCTTTTGCCCACACTCGAATCAAAACCTCTGTGAAGTGCTCACTGAGGAAGGTGAATGGGAAGCACTGTGCTTCTCATGTACCATGGAGGAACTGAAGATACTTCTGAGGAGGAACGTTCTTTTCTGTCCAGACAGAATGAGGTCTTGACCCCTTTTAAACTTGCTACTGTATTTTTGGATTAATATTCTTCTGGATATTAAAGAAAAATTGTTACTTGGCCTGAAGGAACTGAATAATATTCCTGCCAAGGCTGTCCTTCATTCCAAGCTAGTGATTACCTTCCCTCCCTTCCCCTTAGACAGGTTGTGTTTATAGGTCATAAAGAAGCACCAGCCATATATAAAAGAAACGTAGCAGAGCAGAGGAGCAGTACATTATTCAATATTTATATTGAAAGATATGTAAATACTTTAAAATGTTCAATGTAAGTATTTAAATGCGTGATTCTGATATCCAATTAAGGAATATTGCCACTATACTCACTATAGCTGAATGATGGCTTTTTAGGCTTCTCCTTTTTTTACAGGTTTTCTACCAGAAATTTTCTCTTTTTTTTTTTTAATTTGAATAAATTAAATTTACATTTCTGGTGCATTTTTCCTACTGCTACCACACGCATTCAGTGCCAGCAACTGTTCAACAGCTAGCAACCGGATTGGTGAGGTCAGATGATTATTAGAAAATAAGTGAGTAACAGACATCTTTCCAGCGTAGAGGTGGGCTGGGTTTTTTTTTGACTTTTCTTTTCCTTTTGTGTGTATGCTCATGATGTGCTTTTCAACAAAGCTGCCTTAGCAAGGCGCCTGGCCTTAATGAGAATGCTTCTCAGCCTGTTCCCCGTGAGTGGCTGCTTACTGATGTGCTAATCTCTGGAGTCATCTGAAGAGCCGAAGAGAACGTGAGTTAGGCACAGCTTTGCTGATCAAAGGTTAACTTGCTCTTTAGGACTCTTTTGGTTGGCAGCTCTTGGAATGCTTCCTCACCATGGAAGTCCTTCATGTTCCAACCTGGTCTGAATCCTTGGGTGACATCCAAGATTCAATCCAGTACTTTTGTTACTTGTCTTCCGTTGAGTCCAGATTTGAAGTATTTGCTTCTGAGATTATTTTTCTCCTCTCTCATATCCCTCCCTGGCTCTCTCCCTTCATTCTTCAACTCCCATTTGGAGAGAAGATGACACCTTCAACCTTAATGGGCTATCAGAAGGGATTGTGAAGCCCATGGAGTATAATTTCTGAGAACTGGTGTAGCTGATAAAACATCTGTACAAGGAACTGTCGGGGAGTTTTTGGGCTGCCAAGGCCAAAGTTAGACTTTCCAAGTGCACTGAAAGCCAAATGTGGCCATTCTGTGATCATCCTTTGGAACCCTCTGATGTGCTGAAGCCTTACTGCACAAATAACCAGATACTACCTGGAAATTTTTGCACTACATGTAAAAATTGCGTGGTGATTAATTGCCATCAGAATACAGATGTTATTTTTATCTGATAGAATTCAGATTTTTATTTCATATTTTAGGAATCATTCAAAAAGAGATAAAGAAGCAAAATTTCATTGTTATTGATCAATGGATAATTTGCTTCAGTCTGGAATCACTTCTGCATCCCATTAAACCTTTTGAACTGTCTAATTTGATCTATAAGCAGAAATATTGACACATGACCCTTAACTGCAGATATGTTAAATTGATATACGAGTGGGCAATTAAAAATGTGTCTTGAAATAGGGGTGTAAGCTACACAGTATCCAGCCCATTAAGCAAACTGTCAGACTGTAGCTTGGAATTCTCTTTACTGGGAGAAATTGGAAATTCTAGTTCTTGAGGTAGTTCAGTACTGATGAAAATAAAAGTGGGGTTAGGGGGGTAGAAGATGGGGTTTAAGAAAGATGAGCATGTTTTGGTTACACATGTTTATTGTATTTTTAAGTGAAGGACTGAACTTAAAATCTTCTGTGAGAGGTGGTTGATATCTCACATTATTATCCTCTAAACAAATACTTCAAGGGGGAGGAAGAATTTTTTTTAATGTTACACTTGAACCGTGAAACAATCAATTCTCATCGCTGAGGTGCTGCACCTGGCCAGTAGCTTGGGTGTCCTTCTGCATGCTGAGCTCTGTAGCTTGCTCAGGGTGTTTCAAGGCTTTGGATAGCCCCCTGATCCTTCTGGATCCCTTCCAACACAAGATATTCTATGAAATCATTGTAGTCTTTTATGAAAATCAAGAGAAAATGTGATGATGAGCTCTGTGGTCTGCTATGTGCTTACTGATAAGTTGATGCAATGGTTTCCTGCTAAAGCAAACACCAGTTCCTGCTTTGCTGCCCTGAGCTCTCCTGGTGTGATATATGTAGAGATGGGGGCTGGGAAGGGATTTCTCCGGTGTGTGCTCTGCCCTGGTGTTGGCACAGCACAGCATGGGCAATTCACAGAGGCTCCTGATGCTTCCCTTTGCATCTGCCAATGGATTCCTGCAGTGCAAGAGCTTAGGTTGGTGTGGGGAGCCACCTTTCTTCTCCACTGAAAAACCTGCAGTACAACTGCAGAGGGAAATCTCTTCACGCTGTAGGGTTTTCTTGTTTCCTTCGTTGTTGTTTTCCCTGTGGGCTGGGTTTCCTGGGTTCCCTGAGCTCCGGGTTACAAGAGCTCTCTTTGACAGGCAACAAAGCCTGACATGCTGAGCTTAAAACTATTTGAGGATTTGACCCATTGATCTTGCGTTCTGCCTGGTTAGAATGAACAATTAATTGGTGGTAGAAACCTGATAAATGTCCAGTTGCCTAACAACATCAAAGCAAACAATACTACCATGTGTTTTCTCTGGGCTGTTTGTATTTAAAGTAGCTGTGAACGTGTCAAGTGGGGACGTGAATGAAGTGCTGTCTGGATAAATTACTTGCAGAATTATATTGATGTGAATTTTAAGTACTCGTTAGTTTCATTTGATGATGCTGCATTGTGCAGAGGTGTATTAAATTGGGGATTTTGCAGCTGTTTCACTTACACTGAGATCTAAAGGACAGCTTATGTTGGTCTCCTCTTTATGTGCAGCAAACATCAGGTCCAATGCTGAAAACACTGACACGGTGCCCAAAGGTGTCCATTTTTGGGAGTCTCGTGATAGGTTGGGAATGGTGAAGACAACAAATGTTTAACAATGTCTAGTTACATACCTACTTTACAGTCAATTGGCATTGTGTAATCAAACCACGGATCATTGAGCTTTATCAATTAGGAGTATTAATGCAGTAAATAAGGCGAATACTCATTGGTGCAGTGGGTTTAGTGGGTTACAGACCATGGTTTTGCATGAGGGTTGCCAAATTAAGCAAAACCTTGACTTTACATTGTTTAAATAAAGGAAAATATGTCATCATAAAAATATAAGTGTAGAGCCTGCATGGCTGAAAGCCTACACAAGAATTTGAATTTTGATACTGGAGTTGATTCCCTCCCTTGTCTCTGAACTGCTGCATGCAATGGTAATGCAGTTTCTGTATTGCAGCTGAATGCTGGCAGGAGCTAGCAGCTTGAATCCAGTTGTGCACAGGAATGAGCTGCAGACATGCTCCTCAGTGTCCAGTTGCTCTTTTCACTTCCAATAACATTGGTTAGCTTGGTGGAAAAAAATTATGACCCTCCAAAACAATAGCTGTAAAAATTCCTGAAGTTACTACCTCATAAAATAGTTGAGGAAAATAATTTTGTGACCTTGGAAGTCATAAGTGTTTCAGCTCTGCTGTTTAGATGGAGTAAATGAGCCCAGAGAATCAAATGTTGACAAAGAGTATTTAAGACCTTATTTCTAGTGGTGTGTGCACACAAGAGTATTTATGTGAGTAATAATGTGAGCAAAGATGGATTAGTTCTGTGGAACTTGGACAGGTTGTATGTGGAAGTTCAGAACTGCATAGGAATGTTCAGGTGATATGAGCAGACTTGAACAGCAGAAGAACTTCAGCTTGGGACCAGTTTTTTCTTGGATTCATTACTCTGGACGTAGAAAAGAATCAGAAATTACTCAATTTACCAAGTTGTACAGCATTTCTTTCCTTTTGGATCAAGGATTCCGCACCTGAAAGCAGATCAGAATATTATTCTGCCAAAGTAGATTTAATCCAAATAACAAATGATTGTTTTTAAGTCTCCCATTAGCTCTTGTTAGTGATCAGTGATTAACTTTTCAAGTAGCCAGGAAGTATCCTCAGATAATGCAAAGAGGATCAGTAGTGCTATTTTTTTCCTGTAGAAGTTGAAGAGGGCTTCCCAGAGGGAAGGCAGCTCTTGGGCCCTTTGCAGTTATTACAGGTAGCAGCTATATACTTGTCTTCTGTTCGGTGTCCCTTATGCAGGTGTTGCTGCTGGATGTCAAACAAAGCTTCCTGGACATTTTCCTAGGGGATAAAATGAATGCAGATCAGTCAGACCACGGCTGCTTCAGGCCAGGGATTGAACTGTGCAGTTGGAACAGCAGATCTTTTATGCAGTGAGAAATGAGAGCTTTTTATGACTCTTTGTGGCTTTTGTCTGGAAAATGTCAGTGTGTTTGATGCTGCTTGGCCTAGCTCTGGTCAAAATTCCCTGTTTCCACATACTGCTTTCCTTGGGCCTGGTCTGCAGAGGGGGTCAGTGCCAGTGTTGCACAGCACTTGGATCTATCATGCTTTTGTTAGCAGAGAAGTTCATTTTTAATCTGTAGTTGCTTCTCTTTGCAGCTCCTAGGAGTGGTTTTCCTTTGTCCCTGTTTAGCCGTTTTTTAATTTTTTAGTGATAACGTTGGACGGCATCAAAGAAAACAGTCTCATCTTCTGTACCAGCGCTTCCCGGTATAGATAGCCGAGGGGTTGTTGATAATTTATAGCTGATGCCTGTGCCACTTTGCTGTTTAATCTCTTTCTCACACCTCTGATAGATAACTTGTCACACTGCCTCTTATAAGGGAACTTTTTTACAGATGCTATGGATTAACAATATTTAGTAGTGGAATTACTGATGTTTCAAGACATATCGTTCTCAAGGCAATCCAGAGCAGTTATATTCCCCTCTCTTTCCTAACTGAAGTTAATAAATTCCTAAAAGAGATGGCTTTACTTCAGTGAAATGACAACATGCAAGGTGTGCTCAGCAATTCACACGCTAAATAGTCTTGTTTCATATTTCAGCTTGAGACCTTCAGGTCACACCTGGTAGTAAATTTGCTGTTGGTGTTATTTTTTTTTTTTTTTTGTTTGAGAAGATGCTTTGTAGTTGAAAATGTGACAGGAAGCTTCTGCTTTATGCTTTTATTGTGCAAGGCAGCTGACAGCTGAGGTGTTCTGTACGTCTGAAAAAGGTGGTGGTGCTGACAGCCATCTCTGTCAGGTTATGTGTTCTGACTCTTGGTGCAGTGGTATTAGGAGTCAGATGTGGAGGATCTGAAGAATGGATCCCTTCCTCCTCCATGCTGCCAAAAAGCTGAGATCATCTTGGTTGTAAATGCTGCAGACCTTTGGATGAGGTATGGGAAGGAAGAAGAGGAGCTGTGCAAAGGCCATGGCACCAAGTAACAGGAGTAGAAATCTGAGAAACTCTAGCATGATAACTCAGAGGTGTGACAGCACTCTTGGAGTGGGCGATACTTGAAGAATGAATATACTGGAGAATTTAACTGGGTTTGATACCAAAGCCTTACAGATTTAATTTACTGTAGATTTACTGAAAGGAATCAAGCACCTAATATTGAAATAATTCAACATCCCAGTGGAGGAATGCTGTCAGGCATTTGGATTAGTCTATAAATAATTGTTGGGTTTGATTGCTTAGAGCTGATCATTAATCTCTTAGGAGAGCTGTGGGACTTTGTCAGCTGTCTTCTGGGCTCACTAGTCATACCAAACTAAGAGTGTGTTTAGTCATTAGCTTTTGTTTTATTAGAAACAATGCTTTCAGAACAAGTAGAATCTGAAGCCAAAGAGGTTTTCATTTAAGGCCTGACTTCTCAAAATCTTCCCAGTTGCCTCTCCTCTAATTTTGAACCACATTCCTGAATATCCATATAGTTGTGTTTTCCGCATGATCAAACTGAGTTATGCAGAATTCTCAGTAACAGAAGCAAGGATCTGTGCAGGTCTCTGCACCTTTGGCTAATATCTGGAAATCACTGTTGACATGATGGATTGATGTGTTGATTGTGTTGGAAACTGAGATTGTTTCTCTCTGCCCTCTAACATGGCTTCAGGAATTTCTAAAATCTGTCTGGTTTTATAAGTGTTATTATGTAGCCATATGGGAGATGTTCAGCAGAGAAGGGAAGCCTCTCCCTTGATTTAGCCATGCAGAACCAGTGGAGCTGCTGGAGACTGCGGCCTTGCATCAGAACTGCCGCTCTTGCTTCTTGGAGATGGTGGGGGGGAAGCTGCTCTTTCTGCAGTTTTTCAGCCAGACATGCTTTGTCTTACAAGTCTGTGCACTTTTTCACCATCCTCTGCTTTTTTCTCTCATCTGCTTGCCCACGTTTGTAGAGTAAAGCCCCTCCAGGAGAGGGAGCGCACATCCCCCCCGTGTGTGTCAGTAGGGCTGGGTGGGAGGCGCTCTGTGGGTCCTGGGGCAGTGCGGGAAGTTTACCCTGCACACGTGTGGAGCGCAGTTCTCGGGAAGGGAAGAGCAGCTGGCTCCGGCAGCTGTGAGGCACACAAGTGGAATGAGGCGGAGCCATGTGATGTGCCTGGTTTCCTGGTAATGTTTGATCAGCACTCGTGACCGTGGAGCCAGCCAGCCATGCTCTGCTTTGTCTGGGAAGTGCTGCAGGTCCCTGCGCTGACTTAACGTGGTCAGCTGGGTGAGAAGTATTATTTAGTAACTGCAGACAGCAAAGAGTGGGTCTTTCTCAAGTGGAGTATTCAGAGTGGGGAATTGAAAGAGGTCGCATTTTAAATCAAATCTATGTGGAGCTGATCTCACCTTCAGTATTTAAAATATGAAAGAATAACTGTTCTTAGTGGTTCACCACTTAGATTGCTCCAGGGGAAGTTTGGGCTTCATAGCTCACTCTGAGCACGTCTGAAGTTGGTGAGGGTAATTTGATTAATATTAGCCAGATTTGAATGTGGCATGTTAATCAAGAATCCTATTTCAAGGGGCAGTAATGCCTCTCTGATGCTTTTCACTCCTGCTTTTACTGCAGAGAATTATGTTCAGAATTTCTACTCTGTGATTTCTTAGGTGCATCAGCAGTGGCCTGATTGCTTGTGTTGTAAGGGGGCAGTTGCACAGAGGGTGTTCTTGGCAGACAAAATTTAAGACCCAATTTTGTTCACTGAAGTTTTGTTGTTGGTAGTAATGCAGTTTGATTTTTGAGTTCTAGGATGAGATCACTTTTCAGCAAAATGTTAATTTTGTAATGAAATCTATGTGGATATAAGGGAATGCAAGTTGTCTTGTCCCATTTAAAAAAAAAAAAGCTCTTCTGGAAGCAGGATCAAAGTAATAAAATGTGCCTCATTGATGTTAGTATCCTGCCAGTGGAATGCTATCCTGGTTCTACTCAACACAGGTGATACTGGCTCAGATGCCTCATTTCTGGCATTAGATGCTGAATTTCTTTCAGAAGTAGTGGGTGTTAAGTTTCAAAGATGGCTTGTGAAGTATCTAAATGGTCTACAATACTGTGCTCTAGAGTAAAATGGTCAGCCCAAGAAGGTAAAATGGTTCAGTTATTTTTGAAAGGAGAGTGCAGTGTCATGGGTGCTTTGCCTCCCCTGCCATCGCCGGTGCTGGTCTCTGCCTGGTTGCTCAAAGGCAGCAGTGTTTCCAGCTCAGCAAGGACTGACCATGCATCTCCCTTGATTTTTTTTTTAGTGGCATTTGCTTGATTCTTCAAGCTGTGAGTCCTTACAAATCCTACTGAAGTATTTCAGTGATTCTATTTTAGCCTTCTAGTGTATTAAAATGTCCCTGTGGGTATATACTGCAAACACAAGCCTCATTATCACATTTTTGTTTTGCTTTTTGACAAAGTGGTTACACATTTAAGAAGTTTGTTACTCGCTCCAAGCTGCTAATTTTCATAATTTATTGAAGATACTGAGTTGATAAAAATAAACGTGTCTCTTAGAACCTAAACGGGTTGCCAGAACTGCACATGGTGGGTGGCAGCTTCTTAAAACACTTCTGCCTTACACCTGAAACTGTAAAATAGCACTTTGCAAGGGCTCAGCTTCGGAATTTAGGCTTGTAAATCACTGGAGTTGGGAAATCTTGTATTTTGTTGCAGAATTGACACATTCCTGAGTACTGCAGTCAGATGCTTTAAGTATGAGAACTCCAGTGTTAAGTGGTGTGGTCTTATTTAAAATATATTCCAAAAGTTACTGCTTAGGGAAAGGCATTTATTTCATTGTAGAGCAATGAAAAAGTAGTAAAGAAATGACACAGTACTACCAAAACTACATTTATGTTAGCATTGCTAAAAATGCAGTGTGAATTAATTTATTTTTTAAAGAACCATTTAGTGTGGTCATGGTAGTTTGTGTCGTTGAAATGTTTTGGCTTTGCAACTGTTCCTTCTGAATCTAATTTTTTTGCTGGAGTTTTTATAGGTTTAATTTCCCTGAAAGTAAGGTCTTTCTTGTTTAAAATTCTTAATGACCACACCTTTCCTCACATAGGATTGTGTGTTATTATGTGTATTTACTATGCTGTGAAAGCAGGTGAGGCTGGGGGTACTTACACATCCATCGTGTTAGCACTGAAACCTGACTCCTGAAGCGAGTTCAGCACCAAGAAGAAACCCAATTTTGCCGAAGCTGGAAAACTTGCTGTACCAGATGGTCGAAACCGACCTACATTGTTCTTTATTCCAGCTAACTGGATTTGTGGCATTTGCTATCAGTGAACTCTTAAGTTGTGGGATGGCTTTAGTAGCAAGTTGTCAGACTGGTGCTAGATCCTGGAGAGTGTCTCACTGCAAGCTCTTGGTGTATTTCAGCTGACACAGTGCAAAACCAGTTTCAGTGGGTGCAGAGTTTGCAATGCCTGGAAATCCCTGCTTTTTAAGGCTGCTCCAGCCTGAGGTGCACAGATGAAGTGGAAGTTGTTCAGTTGTTGCTGCCTCAGCACTGCAGTCAAGTACTTTTTAGATCTGTTCATATTCCCTGTGCTCTTAACACATCTGTGGTTTGCTTTTACTTTTTTTGCTTTGGATGTTCAAGTTGGCACTTCACCCTTGCTCGGTCATTTCATATTTGCAAATTCCACATCTCCAGCTGCTTCTTACCTGTATCTGTGGGATGCACTGAAGCACACTTGAACAGGAGAGTACTTTCAACAGTGACTTTTAAAAATTTTTTTAAACTTGCATGTGGGTTTATTTACAAATGTAGAGCAGGGATTTCTAAATGCACAAATGTGAATGTTGAGCCATAGCCTGTAGCTGGGAAAGGGAATTTCTAGGAATGGGATACATAAATGTAAGTCTCTTTCAGTTTGAGAAATAAGAGGAAAATGCAAATCTTGCGAACCTGTCTAGCTTTCTTTTTTGCTATCTAGCTCACTGCTGATAATGTTACTATTTCCACATTTTATCTTGAGAACCTGGGATCTGATGGCCTTTAGACAGATGTTTTCCTGAACTTTGTTTCCGAAGAAGTTATAAACTCAGTTGACTGTGACTCCTTCCTGGTGTAGGACATCAGGCCGTTCACACGAGAGCAGAAAGCAAAGCAGTTGGTGCAAATAGCTTATACAGCAAAGTGTTTTGTGGTGAATCTCTGGGGGAGCTTTCTGGTTTCACACTGCAGCCCCGCAGACTGAAGCTTGACTTGTGTATACATAACCCTCATTTGCTGTGAAAGTGCACAGTAAATTTTAGTGGTCTTTTCAGTAGACTTTGTGGTCTTGCTCTCTCAGGACTGTGACGGTCTTGGCCTTGGAAAGCCTGGCAGAAGTATTCCTGTTGTTGTTCCATGGCCCTTGCAAGGGTGAAGTCTTCATGTTTTTATTAGCAGTGTCAATACCTAAATGTTTTCTCATGCTGGCAGAGTTTCTCTTACAGCTCGTGCTGAGGCCATGGAGGTCAGCTTGACTGGGAACACCAGAGCTCAGAAGTGAGGGCAACTGTGCTCAAAACCTTGAAGGAGATACAGCAGTGCCTGATGATTTAGGATTCAATTAACAGTGTAATTTGGACACCACAAATGATGAGAAATTTCTATGTTCCAGATGAAAGACTTCTATTAATAGAAGAGTTGATTTCTTGCCTCTGGATTTTTAAGCATCTAAAGCGTAGCATTTACAGTCTAGTGAAATTGGGGTTTAAAGGTTTTTCTTCTTCTAAGTCTTTTGTTCTTTAATTATGATATTAGTAAAAGTATTGTTTTAATTTTTTATTCTCAGTAGGAATGTTGAGTTTACTTTTTGTGTATTTCTGATGATGATTGGAGTTTTTTTCAAAGGCCAAGACAATAATAGTAAGTACTTTCGTCTTCTATTTTCGTCATTTCTTAGTGATTAGTGCATACTTAAAGAACTTCAAGTGTAACTTCCTTTTAGTAGCCACTTGCCAAAGGCTTTGGTTGTAGTTTGTTCCACAAGGTCGCATCAAGAGACAAACCCAAGAGATCTTTTTTGCAAGAGAAAAATGTTCATATAATATTTTTAATATTTTGTCTTATTTTTGTATGCCTGGTTAGTTGCACAGGTCACCAGATTTTCACTGGTATCTTTGGACTGTCTTTTAAAAAGAGAAGTAGCAATAGAGGAAATTGTCTGGGGAATTACATTAGAAATAAAACTAATAAAGATAAATGAGCTAAACATGGCTTCAGAACATCCAATTAAAAGTAAAAGGCAACAGAAGAGTTTGTACAAACCCCATGGGAGGAAGAACTGAAGCAAACCATGTCCAATAAATCTTTTAGGCTAGCCTAAAATATATGGCAACAGTTACTTTGTTCATATGTGTTTCTTTTATACTGCACCACTGCTGCTTCCATGGATTCTTAAAAAAAAAATAAAAAAATCCAACCAGGCAGCAGCTTAATTTCTGGCTGTAACTGGGGCCCTTGAGGAGAGAGGCAACAAAATAGATCATCCTCAGTATCTCTTCCAGCATTAGGTGTATTTGCTGCCTCTACAGCCAGCTTGTGGTGCTGAATAGTCTTTTGGCTGCAGACACAGATACTGATATTGTTATGGGAAAAGCTGGATTGGGGGATGTTTGAGTGAGTTTTAATTAGATGGGAAACAACTCCAGGAGCCAAGTTTTTGCTGCATGAGTCATGATGTGCATGCTGTGGAGCAGTTCCATCACTGAGAGTTCTCCCAGAGTAATGCCTGGCTCTCTGCCAAGGAAGGGTGTGAGTTTCTGGCTTTGTTTACTGAGGTGACTATTAGCTCTTCTAAGTAAGAGCTCCCCATAGTTCCTAATTGAAAAAATCTACCTTTTGACAAGTGTTAAACTCAGCAATGAGCAGGTAACAGTGAACTTTGTGACAGAGGTAATCGTGCTGCTGCTGTTTCCAGGGATTACCAAGATTTTGGTGATCGTGACACCTTTGAGACACGGTGGGTGCTGTGTGAGGTTGTTTGCCTTTCAGAGCAGGGTCTTTATTCGCAGTGTCACACATGTAGGAGCTGGGTGGGTGGAGGCACCTGTGTTCATCCATGGTGTACAATAACCCTGCACACAGTTCAGGATTACAGCTCATGAATCAGGCTGGAAGAATGTGAAAGCTGGGCACTTCAGAGCCGTGTTTTCCATGGCACCGTCACTCCATTTGGCATAATGTAAGGGAGCGTGTCATAGTCATTGTACAGAAGTTGGAGTTGCCTGAGGAGCAAAATGGGGGGCAGATTCCAGAGAAAAATCGGCTCAGCTCTCTTTGTGGTAGATGTCATTGCACTCTCTGTTCAGGAGGTGCAGGACTAAGTGCCAGGAACCAACCTCTCCACACCTAGTCTGGGGAATTGAAGGTATTTCTGCTAGCAGCCTGATGCTGGTTGATGCTGGTGCTCCTGCCAGCAAGTGTCTGTCATGATGGACGCCCTCCTGAAGCGAACAGATGCCTTCCCTTCACGCCTGGTTACCTGAGCAATCACAAGCAGGTCCGGTGTGCAAAGGGTGGAGTGGATACAGTTAATTGGGAGAACTCAGAGCAGCAAGTTCGTGGCAGATTAGTCAGGCTGCTGTTAATAAAATAACAATTATCTAAGCAGCAAACTTCTTTGAGTTCCTAACATGGGAAGCATCTACTCAGTTGCACAAGTGCAATCTTGATGTACCAGGAGCTGAGGGCTTTAGGAACGTGTGTGCTCTTACAAGTTCCTGTGGTGGCATGAAACAGGTAATCCTCCTTTGAAATGGGTATTAGAGGGCTGGTTTAACACCAGTCCAAACTTTGGAACCCTCTCTGGGAAATGCCTACAACTGTTTGCTCAAGGAGTGAGAACTGTGCCAATCATTTGAAACTGTTGTGCGTGACAACACTGAGGCCAAATGTCCGTGCCAGTCAGCTGGTGTGGGATATCCAGCATCTGGGATTCCTTCAGGCCGAGGCCTCCCAGAGTCACTCATGGCTGAGGCTGGAAGGCACCTCTGGAGGCTGCCTGCACCAGCCCCCCTGCTCTAGCAGGCTGCCCAGGAGTGTGTCAGATGGTTTCTTTTGTACAGCTCCAAGGACGGACACTGCACAGCTTACCTTGCTGGGCAGCTGGTGCCAGTCCTCAGTCACCCTCATGAGAAACTGATGAGCTGCACTGGAAAGAAGCTGAGAGTTGCTTCTGTGCAACATTTTTCATCAGTGCTTTCTGTGGCAGTTCTTGGATGTTGTACAAGAGAAGGTGCTGTGGTCATTTTTCTGTGCTGAACTACAAAGCCTTTCCATCTCTGAGAGGTGTTCCATACTGGCTGTGAGCTCTTGGAATTAGCTGAAAGGACTGTAGACAAATACGGCATATGAGTAATGAACTTCTGTTTTATAAATTTGGCATAGCAATGGGACTGTTTCCCCGGTGCTTTGCCACCAATTCAATTAGAAGTGGCAGTTTTAATTAAATAATGCAACTTGAGGGCTGGGTTAGTTCTCTCCTTCAGTTCCTTCTCAATTTTAAAAGGAAAAAGGCTGGGGTTTTTTCTATGAAAAAACTGAATATTTTTAACTGAATAGTTTCAGTTATTCTATATGTTAAGTAGAACATTGAGCTGTACCAGGAGAAACCACATCAAATGTAGCAGTTTAATAATAGTGGTACGTAACATCCATAATTTTAATGTATTTCCATTAAATAACTTTTTCAGTTATTCAGCAGATTCCTGAAAAACAATGACAATACCAGAGGCTGATATTTAGAGGGGAGAGGAATTGAACAAAACATTATTTTTAATTTTTTTTTTTTTTTTATTAACCTCTATCCAGGGGAGAGGTTTTTTGCTGAGTAAATTGAAGTTCTTTCCATTGACTCTGAATTACATTTAGTTCTTGTGGTTTAGTTGTGGTTTGGGCTCCCTTTTTTTGGAGGGGGGATGGGTTGTCATGGGTGTTTGCAGCCAGTGCCCCATGCTGTGATTTCTTTCAAAGCCATGCTTGCATCAGTGCTTGGGGTTTGGCAATAGAGCACCTCAACCATACTATCTCTAATCAGAATAAAAGAGTTCCTGACTGAAAGTGACAGCGTGGGTATTTAGAAAAAAATCATGTGGCTGTAAATATGTTCTTATATACTTATGTTCTCTAAATCATCAGGCTAATCAGATTCAATGATTTCCCAATTAATATTGATTACTTTCTTTTTTTTCCTTTTATAACATCAGTAAAATACTGTGCAATGCTAGTATCAATAATACTCCAGTATTTCCCTCTTAGATAGCTAGTGTTTGTCACTGTGCCAGAATTTGCAGTCTCTGGAATATTACAGTATTTTCCCCGGGTTCTTTTTTAACAGAAACGAGGGATAAGCATTCATTATCTGGCTTGTTATATCCCTGAGAGTGTGTGGTTTTAAAAGACTGATCCTATCTTCAACGCTCTCTAAGTGGTAGTGAGGATGAACCTGACACCGTGAGAAACTGGAATGCATCGATGCTCTTTTACATGGTGGGGTTATTGGGTGGTTCTCTTCCTTTCCTGAGGTACAGAATGATTTGATTGCCCTGTTTGTTTTGCCAACAGAGAGATAACCCAGTTTCCCACTGTTTCCCAAGAAGCTCAGTGGCTTAGGAGACGGCCAGCAGCTTGGGAACTAACACTACATGTGCAAATAAACAAGTGTTAATTCCCTTAATAGTGGGAAAAAACTTAAATCCCTTTAGGCGAGTTTTGTGCAACCACTGTCCATTAAGGAGGATGGCTTTCCTCCTGGGACTTCCTGCCTGCAGCACTAGATGATGGCTTAATCTCCTGCAGCAATTCTGAATACTTACACTTCCTTTGGTTATCTTAATATATCCTTTTGATTGTCCTACATACACCGATTGTATTCTGTGTCTTCTGGGTATAGCATATGGCACACAGTACAGAATCTAAGGCAAACACACATTTAAGGGAGAGAGTTTGTTTACCTAGTAAATCCCCCAAATTTGTCAAAAGCTGAAGTTTAACTACCTTTTAATGTTTGCTTTAACTTTTATTTGTGGCTGGGTATAAAGATCCTGTTTATTTTCTCCTCGCCTTAATTAAAAGAAGAAGAAAAAAAAAAAAAAGAAAAGCCTCAGACTTTCTTGCCTGGGAGCATCTTTATTCACTGTCTGTAGAACAAGAGGAATGATGCAGCTATTGAGTCAGACAAGCTATTTAGGCATGTCTTACTGGAATTAGACAAATTAGGAGGCAAAACACTTGGAGAATTTCATAGAATCCTAGAATGGTTAGGGTTGGAAGGGGCCTTGAAAATCACCTTGTTCCACCCTCTGCCACAGACACCTTTGATTATACCAGGTTGTGCCAAGCCCCATCCAAGCTGGCCTTGAGCACTTGCAGGGATGGGGCAGCCACAGCATCTCTGGGCAGCCTGTGCCAGGGCCTCCCCACCCTCACAGGGAAGGATTTCATCCCTGGATCTAGTCTTACCTTCTGTTAGTTTGAAGCCCTTCCCCCTTGTCCTGTCACTCTAGTCTCTTGTCCCATGCTCCTCTGCAGCTCTCCTGTGGCCCTTCAAGGCATGGGAAGGGGCTCTCAGGTCTCCCCAAAGCCTTCTCTTCTCCAGGCTGAACACCCTGAGCTCTCCCAGCCTGCCTCCAGAGCAGAGGTGCTCCATCCCTGTGAGCATCTTCGTGGCCTCCTCAGCTCACTCCAGCATGGCCCCATCTTATCTTGCAGCCCCCAGGCCTGGACACAGCACTGCAGGTGGGATCTCCTGAGAGTGAAGTAAAGGGGAACAGTCACCTCCCTTGACCTGCTGGCCACTCTTCTTTGGATGCAGGATGTGGTTGGCTTTCTGGGCTACGTGTGCACGTTGCCAGGTCACGTTCAACGTGCATTTGGCCTTGTTGAGCTTTCCTGAGGGTCCCATGGGCCCACCTCCCCAGCCTGCCACGGTCCCTTGAGGTGACATCCCTTCCATCCAGCGTGCCAACCACAGCATGCAGCTCCGTGCTTTCGGCAGGCGTGCTGAGGGTGTGCAATCCCGTTGGCCACGTCACTGACCTTTAAAGATGTTCAAGACCACCAATTCCAACACCAGCCCCGAGGAATGCCACTCGTCCCTGGCTTCCACTTGGGCATTGGCTCTCCTCTGTGATTTGGTTTTTAATGAAAACACTCCTTTTGGGGACTATCTTTTACAAGAATGTGTTTGTAAGGCTAATATTTCTTTTTTTAATGGCTTTTCTTACAAACCGAGTGAATTGCAACTCTATTTTTCTGCGAGAAAATGATTCTAAAAATAATGTCAGGACAATCCTCTTGCAAAGGACCATACTCATGTAGCTGAGAGGTGGTGGCATCAGTGTCCTGGTATCAAAGATTGCTGTAATATAAAGCTTCAGATGGTTAAATGCTATTCATGCACATGGTATTTGAGAAGGAGATTTGTTTTTATTATGAGCGAAGGCTTAGCAACTTGACAGAGCAGAAAAAAATTAATACAGTGGGTTAGTCATAATCCACTCCTTTGTTTTAAAGCAAGAAGACAATCAAGTTACAACTTAATGTGGAACTCCTTTTTGAGTTTATTATTTCTATTGTTTTAGCTTTTTATGGGCCATGTAGAAATACTGACTTATGACCTACTGTTTGCTATAGACTGAGGTTTAGACATCGGGATATTTTTATTAATGCAATTGTATCTTTAGTCCTATAATACTGTGCATCCTACTGTTGTTTTTGATGAACTAGTCCTGTAGGCATGTGCTTATGTATTCTTAGTGTTTCTTCTTGTTATGAAAAGCTATGGCTTTGATGTGCTGCTTAAATTTCCTCTGAGTCATAATGGTAGCTGCCAAACCATTGTTTTTGTTCTATTTGGACTTGATTCTAGTTCTACAGTTGTTTCCTCCTAGGGGGTTAAAGTCCATGAGCTTTTATTAAGACAAATGTCAGTGATTTTTGAGTGGATTTGCATAAAAGAAACCCTTAGTCTCTAGTAGGATAAGTCATGTGTAATGTTTACTTTTAAAGTGACAGTGACTACAGGAAACACTGGAAATAAAAGTTGTTGACCTTTTCTGCACAATAGAACTTCCCTTTCTATTAAATATGGAACACACATCCATAAGCTGTCACTGGTCATACTCTATTTAAAAAAATCCAAAGTTTCTCCCTCACAAACAATTAATGCAACATCTTGTAGCAATTACATCTACAAGGCAAAAGATGGTCATCATTGGTAGGATTTCTGAAAATAAACGTTGGCAAAGTGAAAACCTCAAATCCAAGATCAGAATTTGCTCTTTGCAGCAGCTTCAAAATTGGTAACTTCTCCCTATCCCAGCCAAGTGGCTGTCACAGATCATGGCTGACACCAATCTTACATGTAGTAATTACTCATTTATATTAAAATAAGCTGGTGTCAGTCAGAAGACCACAATTTATTTCAAATTAACAATTTGCTACTATAGTTTATATATATGTATATACAGATAGTTTTGCTGTAGCCATCAGTGTGTTTTGACTTTATAGTAGGCTACATTTTTTTTTGTTATTAGACAATATTGTTTTAATAACATTTGGAAGGAAAATGAGTATTTCTTCTTCATGGCTTGCTGCATCACTTGAGAATTTTGGGGGTGCCTTCAAGATTGTAGTTGTCAGACAGAAGTCTTCTCAGAGTTTACATTGTTGTATATGTATTTAATGTGTTTAAGATAGGCTCTGTAAGACTGGAGTTCAGCAAGGCAGTCAAGTCACGTATTATCCTGCAGTCCATCCCACTCCAGTGAAATATTTGAGGTCAAACAGATGCCTTAATGTTCGTTAGACTGATAAGTCAACACCTCAAGTTCCAGGCATCTCTTACATGATTTATTTTTCTGAACTTACTTTCAATTCCTAACATCTTTTTTCCAAATACTGTTTTCTGAAAACTGCGACTTTCTGCAGGAAATGAGCCAAGAGAACTGAGAAGCATAAAAAATTTAAATAGCCATGTAGAAAATAGAAGCTAGAAAAAAAGAAGGAATACTGAATGCACCCACATATTTATCAGCAGAATTTAAACAGGTAGAGGGCAGGCAGCTTTAAGTTGAGAACTAAAAATGAAAGCAGGGCAGTGAAGTAAAGGAAGAGCTCCCAGCATGCAAAATGAAGGACACATTTAGGGGTGGAAGGGGAATGGCTGAAGAAGGCTTGGCTGACCATCAGCTCTAGGAATTGGCAAGTTTGAGTCACAAAGGAAAATACACTGTTGTAGGGACAGAAGGAGGCAGCAAGGGGAAGATTAAGGATGTAAAGTGCATTCAGGTTTTCCTGTTACACAAATGTAATCCTTGCACGAAGATGTGTTGGGGAGGTGCTACAAGGTGCAGCTCCGGATGGGTCAGATCAAAAGGGGTGACAGGAGGAAGATGGGACACAGGGTACACAGAGTTAAATGTCAGGTGCAGATTGGTGGCAAACAGATGGAGGTGACCAGGTGATCAGACTAACGCTTCTGGCTCTCAGGCCCTTTCTGTTTGCTTTGGCACTGAAGAGTTTACATTACTTCATTCTGTTTCGGTGGCTGTGCTGTTTATATAGTAAAATATTCAATGGATATAAAACTGCTATATGTAATTGTGCACATACCTTTTATAAAAACAACAATTAATATATGTATATAACAGCAGTTCTAGACTTCCACTAATAGTTTTCTTGCTTTTCTAAGTCAGAAGAGTGAAGTGAGGGATTTGCCCGCTGGCTGTTTCAATCCACAGCAAATGAAAGTATAAAAAGGTGAAAAAATAGGATTTCTTAGCTTGAACTCAGCAGTGTGTGAAAGTGTGCTCTTAGGAACTGTTTAAAGGTTCCCAACAGTTGGGTGAAGTCCAGTTTGCATTTGTGCCGTTCTGTTGAGAACAGCTGAGAGCTGTTTCTGTTGGAGGCCTTCTGTTGATCTCTTCTCTCTGTTCAGTATGGACATCATTAAACACAAATCATGGAAATAAGTGAAATCATGTGGGCTCAGTGCTTCATTAATTATCTCACATGTTGTCTTTACTCCTTTTGTCAGCTTATGTGAAGTCAGGTGCTCCTCAGTTTTAGCAGCAGTGCTAGAAACAGCACAAATGCAGGAATGCTCTGCACCTTTTGGTCACAGCAGGTGTCGTAGAAATCAGCGATAAAGTGTCTGAGAAAGCGTCCTGAAGACTCTTGCAGTGTCTCTGCCTCTGTAATCTGTGCTTTGTAGATGGGAATCAGCTCTCTGTGTCCATTTATCAATTCCTTGCACACTCTGAAGGGTAAAATATTAACACAGAAAGCAGGTGGGAAGTGGAAAAAGCCCTTCTGGAACATCAGTCAGCTGAGAACTGTTTCTGTTGGAGGCCTTTGCAGCTGAGTTCAAATGTGCCTTTTCTCAATGCCGTGGGGCAGAATTTGAAGCTCTACAGGTGTGGGGTTTATTTCATTGTTTTACAAAGCATCTTGAATCAATATCTTTTTGCTTTTCCTTGATATTCAGCAGCTTGATGAAGTGTGTATGGGAACACAGCCACAGAAATAACTGGAGGCGTACTCAGTGCCCTGATTTCTGCTCTGTTGATGCTTTTGACCAATGGCCTAATAGAAGAATTGGCTGTGCTATTGTTGTTGCATGCTCCTACCCATTATGGAGCAGGGTATCCATGGAGAAGATGTCTCCATAACAATGAACACCTGGTGCGTGATTCTGCTCGGGAAACTTTAGGAGGGGTGGGTCAGAGCACTGGCAGTGTCTGTAATTGTTTAGTTTAAGAATGTCCCAAATTCTGAGCTATAAATACTAGGAAGAGAGGAATAAGTAAAGACTCTGTTCAAATATCTCCCCAGTAGCAGGTACTGAATACTGGAGCATTCATTTTGAAAAAGTGTTTTTGGGAATTGAAGGGCTGTATTGCCTAGCATTTGCTTCTTTAAGAATAGCAGAGGGGGTAACTGAAGTTTATCTGTGAGCGCTGCTGTGGCATGAACTCAGTAATGGAAAATGCAAAGCGCTGTGTGATGGACTGTTACATGGATAAATGTGGTCCTTGTTTTATCTTACCGGCTGAAAATGAATGCTTGCGAACTGCTGATGGTTTGTAAATTGCCTTTCATAAGAACCAGCTCAGGCAGGGCCTTAGTAATGCTACTGGTCCCACTGTCTGGCTTGAGCCAACAGGCAGCTAAACACCTCACAGCCTCACTCCCTCCCTTGTCCCACACCCTGCAGGAGGACTGGGGAGACTGCCTGATGAAATAAAATTAACATTTGTAGGTTGAGCTAAAGGTAGTTCACGAAGACAGAAAAGAAAGGGAGAATAATAATGATAGGAGGAGGATGATGACAAAAATAATTAAAACATACAAAACAAGTGATGCATGACGTGACTGCTCATTGACCAGTGCCCACTCAGTTTCTGAGCAGCTGGCCCCAGCCAACTTCCCCCCAAGTTTATCACAGAATGTTTGGGATTGGAAAGGACCTCTGGAAATCTTCTAATCCAGTCCTCTGCTAAAGTAGCTTTAGCTGGAGCAGGTTGCAGGGGATGATGTCCAGGTGTAGAGTATTTGCAGAGAAGGAAACTCCACAGCCTCTCTGAGCAGCCTGTTGCAGTGCTCAGTCACCCTCACAGTAAAGACCTTTTTGCTATATTCAGGTGGAACTTCCCATGTTCCAGTTTGTGCCCCGTGTTCTAGTTCCATTGCCCCTTGTCCTGTCACTGGGCACCTCTGGGAAAAGTCTGGTCTCATCCCCTTGACAGCCACCCTTTACAGTATTTGTCTGTATTGGTAGGATTTCCACTCAACCATTTCTTCCCCAGGCTAAAGAGGCCCAGTTCCCTCGCCCTTTCCTCATAAGAGAGGTACTCCAGTGCCCTGATCATCTTTGTAGCCTCTGTCAGACCCTCCCTGGTCCTTCCCTGTTTGTCTGGAGCGGGGCAGCCTAGACCTGGAGGCAGATGTGGCCCCACGGAGGGAGAGCAGAGGGGGAGGATCACCCCTCAGCCTGCTGGCCACACTCCTCCCCAGGCACCCCGGGATACCATTGGCATCCTCGGCCCCCAAGGCACTGCTGCCTCTTGGAGCCCTTGTTGTCCACCCGGACCTGCAGGTCTTTCTCTGCAGAGCTGCTCTCCAGCAGGTCAGCCCCAGCCTGTGGGGTGCTGTGAGAAGCTGACTGAGTGCAAACACTGCTTATAGCAGCAGCTAAAACATCACTGTGGGATCAACATGATTCTCATCCTAAGTGCAGAACTTAGCACTGTACCGGACACTAGGAAGGGCATTATCCTAGCAGAAACCAGGACACCCGCTAGTGACTTCACCTTACAGAAATGGTCAGGTTTAACAAATAGAACTGGGCTGTTTCCAGAGCCTTAATGCTTCATCAGAGGGAGTTTAGAAACTGCATTTGATGCAGTTAGATTGTGTATAAACCACATTCCTGGACTTCAGGCAAGTGTCTGTTACAGCTCTATTCCTATACACAGCATGCCCTTAAATCACAAATATTTACTTTCCATGAGACCCTGGATACTTCATTGTGCTCTAGACAGTTGTCAGCAAAGTTGACAAAACCAGGGTGGTGGAGGGAGGAAGTTTTCACTCTGTTAACCTGTCTGTTCTGTTGTCAGAATTTCTGCAGTCATTTTCTATTTCCGTGGCAGAATGAAACAGCATCAAGGTGCTCTTGGGTTGCAATGCAGTCTGTAGAGCCCCCCCAAGTTAGTGCTCCTTGTTTTCTCTTCTTTTAGCTGTGTAAAGAAAACCATGGAAAATACAAGTGTTGAACTGTATTGCACAGAGCAGGAAGCAGGTTGTAGAGACCGTCCTCAAAAAGATGAGTAAGTCATTTGCCAAAACACCTCATACTGACCAATAATCTCTCCAGTCAGTGCTGGGGGAAAAACAAGAAATACACAAGACAATGCAAGCAACACTGGGAAAATGCTTTTATATTGTTTGCTGTGGACTGCAAGCTCTAATAATAACAAAAAGCAACTACAAAAGTTGCTACGAATGCTTGTTAGAAAGATTCTTTGCTTTGGAGATGTTTGCATTTTACATACCTGTGTTGGTAGGTGGTGAGAGGTGCACGTTTCTGCCCTGGTGGTAAGCTCAGTTTTTGTGGTCATGCAGGTTCAGCACGTTGGGTGAAGATTCGTGGCACTTTAGTAGAAGAGATATATGCTGAAGACATTAATTGCATGTTTTCATATATTAAGACATACAATACATAATTTAAGACATGCATAATATGTCTTTATTATAAAATGTTACAATGTAATCCAAGAAATGTGTGTCATCTACTTATGTAAGCTTTTGTAAGAAAGCAAATATTGATATTACTGAAAGAATTAGTTATTTTATTTGCCTACCTAGTAGAAACTCAATGCAGGCAGTCTGATTTTCTGAGGCAGGTGTCATAAATTATAGTGTTAGCTTTTGGTCTATTAGATCATCATATGAATGAGGACTGGTTTTAAGTGTATACAGTCTATGCGTAGCCCCAGTTCTACAGCTGTATTCTCTCTGCTTCAGGTTTCACAGAATTTCATTAGCTATTGTAAAGGCTGAGATTTTCATGGTTCAGGGCATTAAATATTTTTGTGGTTTGTTTTTTTTTTTCCTTTTTCTTGGCTCCATGTCAGATTAAACTTACTTCTAGGTGGCTGCAAGGTTTTTTCCATTAATAAACCCGCATTATTCTCATTGCTGCTTTCCCTTCGATGGTATCAGTGGTTGACAGGCAGTGATCTTTTTCTAATCTTGGCAACAGGCTGTTGCTGTGGTAGAGGCCGTTGTTCTCTAATGGAGACTTGCTTTCATAAAATAATCTAGAATTTGTAGAGCATTCCTTCTTCTGCATTTGCTTTGCTGCTTTTTGAGCTTGTATTTTTCATTTAATTACAGTTTCTTAAGTAGACAATGTAGGAGACCTGTTTGTAATTGAGTCTAGGTAATTAAAAGAGAGGAAAGGAAACAAGTATATAAATGCACTTGTGTGTTCCCTTTTTATTTTCTGTGCGGTTTTCAAGCTTGGCTTCCTGTTCCTGGTAATAATTTTTCCTGTTTCATGTTTACCTGACAGGTAAACACAGTCTTATAGATTGTCAAAATTGAGAGGAATGAACTCTTTGATTTCAGTAAGTGACCTATTATTGCAATTATTTTTTCCAGAACTTTTCCTGTGATACTGTTGTAGTATAAACATTTGACACCAGATGCTGTCCCAAACTTTCTCAGGGTTTGAGGGAGTTTGTGCCTGCTAGGCAGTTTCCCTGGCTGTATGGCAGGACCGTTCTTTCCCAGTGAACTCTGCAGTGGCACACCTTACCCTTCAGATGTTTGGGAGCTGATGCTCAAAGTATTTTAGTGTGCCCTGCCCTTTGACATTCACCTTTAGCTCCCCAGTACTTGAGCTCTGGCAGCAGGCAGGGTAACACAAATAGCTACGGGTGGCACAGCAGTTGCAGTTGCAAGTACTTGTAAATAAACCGAGTGGAGAGAGGAAGGAAGAGTATTTCCTAAAACTCATAGAGCAAACGTGCAGATTTTAGAGGAGTCATTTTCTTGGATACCACACAAAGTTAAATTTGCGTTTTGGTCCCACCCCCAAACACTTACATACTGCAGACTTCCTTCTCTATCAACACTAAGGAATACTGTATTTATTTGGAAGTGCTGCTGTCATCTTCTGGACCTTAATGTCCACTTAAATTCCTGGCTCAGGGAGTATTTACTGCTCTTTCTGCTGCCTCACAGCAGTGTGCAGGCTATGAGGTACCTCCAGCCACCCAGCAGGTGTGAGAGCAATTTCTGTGACACCAACAACTGAAGGAGTTAAATGCACAGAGCTCATTGTTGTCATTTATGTGACAGCAGGGGAATGCCTTGTTGGTGTCCATTAATATACAGGTTCAATTTGGAGTAAAAACCTGGGAATATATAATGCAGTCAATAATAATGATGTTGATGATGACATAGATGTTGCCTTCCTACATTGCAGTGCAACCAGCAGCATCTCTAAGATGTTTTTACTGTGACTTGAAAAATATCAGGCATGCCTTTTTAATCAATGCAGTTTATTGTTCTTAAGTCATGCAGTAGCATTTTAGCCTCTCCTCATACCTGAAAGTGTTCAGCTCTAGTATTTATCTGAGCCCACGGTCATGTCTGTAAAGGAGAGCTGAATATTAATCATATCTAGTGTCAGTTCAAGAAGCTGTGATGTAGCAGTTGATAGCAAAGAAACTTCAAAAGTTTATACTTCATATTCAGAGTTGGAGATGAATTTCTTTATTATATCTGTGTTATTCCTGAAGAGTCGACACAGGATGTTTTTAGCACTTCATAGAAGACTATCGGACACCTTCCAGGTTTCTGGCTGTGCTGGCTGATCTGTGAATATAGCTGGAGGTGATAGAGAACAGCTTTTGAAAGCAGAGCTGGTAGTGCACCAGAGACACAGCTCCTATGATAAATGTCCAATAGCGCCTGGATTGTTTCTTTGCTTTTGAGGCAGTGTTCACATTTTCATCTTTGTTCTCACCCCAGCTTAGTTCATTTTGCCTTGCAGATCTTCCCTCTGCTTGCTCTGGGTAATGTGCCAAGTGCTCAGCCCACGATTAAGTTACAGCCAGAGCTGCTGGACATGAAGGTGCCGTAATTGTAGATGTTTGTGCTTATGTTTCAGCCTCACTGCAACTGAATTCAAAAATCTTAACAGGAAACCTCAGTGGCAGGGTTTAACTTTCAAAAAAGAGCTTTAAGTTTATCTTGCAGATTTATAATTCTTTTTAATACTTCTAACATCTGGGTTTTTTTTTTTTTTTTTTTAATAAACATTAAGGTAAAGAGGGTTAAGCTGAAAAATTTTCTCATGCATGGGCTGGAGTCTCTGAGGCCCTCTCAGAAAGTATATTGGGTCAGTTGACAAATAGTGACTAGCTCAAAAAGGATCCCAGTTCTTAAAATAATATGAAAATAATCTGAACTGTTAACATATGTAAAATCGTTTCAATTATTGTTAGAGCTGACTGCAAGTATTAGGAAGTACAAACTGCAGAAAAATTAAAAAGTTTTTCTTCTTGTTCTTTTCTCCAGATTTAAAATGTGTTGTAAGAAACTTGAAGTGTTGAGTGTTTTAAAGGTGGTGTTTGCTTTCTCCCTTTTATTTTTAATCTGTTGTTATAGTTCTTTTAACCTACATATCTAACTGGACACTTTGCAGTAAAGATTGAATATTTTAATTTTAACATCTGTTGCTATATTTTTGACACTTCAGAGTTGCCATCCAAAGCAACTTTTTCTAAACTTTTCATTTCTTAATATTTTCAAGGTTCAAAGCATTTTTTTTTACATTTCAAGCAGTTCTATTTTCCAAAGCTAGCATTTTGGAATATTTGTGTTGTTTATTCTAGAAAACAAAGCTTGACACAAGCAGTAGTGTATTATCACCAGAAATGTTGCTAGGGACTCCGTGATGTACAAGTCCAGAGCTCCAGCCTCCTGCTCTACCCAAAGGTTAAAAATAATCAATTCAGTATTAGTTGGGATGAAAATATTAGTGGATCTAAAAAAAGGAGATTTTTTTAAAGATCCCATCAGATGATGATGATGGAGTGATGATTCTCTAAAGCAAATACACCAAACTATGGTAGTCTTCATACTAACAGCAACTGTTTTGCTTTCTTTTGATGCAGATCACCAGAAACTGGAAAGAGAAGCTAGAATCTGTCGCCTCCTGAAGCATCCTAATATCGGTAGGAACATTTCATTGCTTCATACAGTATTTATGAGTTTAGAAAACATATGGGAAATGGAAATTAACAAATACAAAGAGCAGCTCAGAAATCAAGTGCAAATATCTCCAGGCCAGAATTTCTGTAGAATGTGGTGCTCTTTATGGATTCTGCTATGGGATGCAATAACCTGGTGGATCACCTAAAGCAGTGTGCAGTGTTCTCATCTTTGAGCTATTGCTCTGCCAGCAATGAGCTCCCATGCCAGGTCTTCGGGGGGTTTTGAGCCATGTGTAGGAGGGGCTATTTCCAGGATTGTTTATGATTTTTAGAGACCTGCAGAAAAATTGCAGCTTACAGTGTCTGTTGCACAGTGAGACAGACCAATGTCAATAATTAGTGCTGGGTTTAGTTAGATGTTTATTTTATAATATATTTTGTGTTTGAGATTATTTCCTTCCAAGGTGAAGAAAGCTTCCAGACTTGTGTTTTCTAACATGTAAAGCAAAAAGTAAAGTTATTTTGGAGTGTCTGTCTCTTTGCTTTAGAAATAGTGTGAACAGGTAGGTACCTTGATCTTAAGAGAACTGTAGCTGGGTTTTTCATACACTGAATTATATGCCAAGGGTATCTCTCACAAGAATATTTGCTGTACCTGAGACTTCTGCAGAAGGGTGGGAATTTCCTGTCATTATGGAATTTTTAGACTAATAAAATTGTTTGGTGCCTGGGAAAAAATCAGCTCCTTCCTTTTAATGATAAATAGAACGTGAAAACAAGTGTACCGCAGCTCCAACTGACATGTCAAATTTCTGCAGCATCTCTCTTAAGCTTACAGGTTTGACCTAGAAATTTGGTTAAGGAGGAAGAGGAGTGTTATATGTGCTTTTTTATCCCACCAAAGGTTTTGCATTGTAAAGTGGTGAGAGATAAGGGAATCAAGTGCAAGTCCTTTCAGGGAGGAGGTGCAGCCCTTCTGCAGCTGTGGTTGCACATGTGGTGTAGTTAGACTTGAGAGCCATTCACCTGGGCCTTACTAGAACCAGAACATATTGGTGAGCTTCCACAAGCCAGGGAAAGTGAACAAAAGACAACAGTGAACAGATGCAGGACAAGGGCTGAAATGCACAGAACTCAGTTGAAACAGAAGTCTAAATTGGTTCCATGTGGTCACAAGTCTTCATCTTGTCAAGTGGCTTAGAGCACTGTAGGATGGAATTCAGCTCCTCTGAGGCAGGCCAGCTGTTCCACATGGACAGCTTGTATCTGTGAGCTTTGGCTTGGAGTGAAAACTGGCAGTGACAGCTTTGGTGACAGGCAGGTGAGGCTCTGCAAGTCTGCACAAACTGTGCATCACCACCTGCACCAAGGTGCACAGTTCAAGGGATAATGGACTAAGTGTTCTGCTCCTGTTACAGAAAAACCTGCCGTGTTCTAGATCTGCCTGAGAGAAGATTTTCATGACCTGGAATTGCTATGCCAAGGTTTGGCAGCAGGCATCGTATTCTATCATATTCCTTCTCCTGCAGCCATGCCCTCAGCCAGCTAAATGATGACCCTAAAATCATTCCAAGTGCTTCCAGCACCCCACTGGAGTTCTTATTCTTGGGTCACTATCACATCTCCCCTTAAACTGCCGTCTCTGGTGAGTAATGGAGCTGTGTCACGTCAGGAAGCACTAAGAGTGAAAAAGGAAGTGTGCTGGAGGAGGGGAGCTCAGCTCTGACAATAAGTATGTGTAAGTTAAGGAAAAGAAGGAAAAAATGCAACTATTTTTTCAGTGTGATTTCTGTAGGAAAGCAGACCTAGTTTAATTGGTAGGGTGGTTTCTCAAAGATGAGGCAGTTATTTTTGGAAAGCTAAATACTGTTGAAGAAAGGCCAAATGTTAAATGATCCTGTTTCTTTGCAGTCCTTATGGTTCGTGTTCATAGCCAAGAAGTGTCACGGAAGTCTTCCTTGAAGAAGTTGTTTTACTGCTTATACAAGCAGGGCTCCAGTACATCTCTGAAAGCTGAGCTTTTCCGTGCAGACACTGCTTTGCACATAACTAATCCAGTTTGTTTTTCAGCATCTCTTTCTTTTATTCATCCTTTTAATAAATCTATGATTTCTTCTCTGTCTAGCCTTGTAATCATGATGCCTAATGAATAGTGTAGGGAAAATAAGGAAAGTGGATCACAAACAGTATTTTCTGTTCTCCTTTTTCAAATCTCTATTTCCCACTTAAGTAATGTATATGTGAAAGTTTGTTTCAAACCCACAGAATTTTCTCATCCTTTCCACTTAGGGTTACTCCTCACCAATACTCATTGTGATTTTTGCCTCTTCTTACCTCAGTCCCTTGTATCACTGTAGTAGAAAGCGAGCCCTGCTGAATTTTGTGTGGGAATTAAAATGAGGCAAAAGCCATTAGCTGAACTTGCAGGCCTTGAGAACAAATTTTGAGGGGGCTCAGAATACTTCCTTCCCCGTTAGTCTTTGGCAATACTGGTATTTTCTCCTCTTCCGGCTACACTTGAGTAATCTGGCCTCTGCTACACTGCGGTAGGAAATTTCTAGGCAAACACAGCTCATGTTCCTGTGGTAACAGAGCTGCTGGGCTGCAGGAGTTTGTGCATTAGTGTGATTTTCAGCACCACTGTGTTTCCCAGGTTCTTACTGTGGTGACATGGCTGTACATCAGTGTGTAGAGGGTTGCTTTTTTACAGAGTTTAAAAGGGATGGAAATGCTGGTGAAGCCTTGCTGTTTGGAGAACCTAGTGCTTTTGCTTTGTGAGATTGCACATCAAGTTACATAAAAAGCTTGCCTCCTATGCTGAGCACATATCCACACAGGATGTGTCATCTTGGGTAACTATTACTTTTCCAGCAGTTCCATGTGTACTGATGGTCCCAATTTTTTAATTTAGAAGTTTGGAAAGAAAATTACTAAGTAACCATCTCTTCACCAAGATCTCTATTGTCATTTTCCTAAATTCTCTCCTTTTTCTTCTTTTGGTAAACTTTGATTTCTTGGTCCTCTTTTAACTTTAGGTAAAGTTAGTTGTTAACACTCTGATTTCTATTCTTGCAATCTACATATTTTCGGTGGTGCAACACTGTTACACCATCTTGTTATGACATTTGGCAGTGATTTACAGCTACTTTACTGATTTTGGTTTATGAGATGCCAAATAATGATAAAATCTGCATTAGCCTGATGTTGCATCTGCCTTAGCCTGACAATACATTCTGGAATTGACGACCCATTCTGGAAAACTGCTGATTGAAACCTGGTAAAACCATGGAGTGTTTTTCCCAAGTGGAGTTTCCTCTTGCAGGGTTTGTGCTGCATTTGGGTAATATTTTTCCTAATGAGAGTTACACAGTCAGGATTTCTCTGTAACTATTAGAGGGGCTTCTGCTGGCTTTGCATTCCCACTTCTTTACAGCCCACGATTCCCAGCCTCTGTCACCTCCTCCCAGGCCTTTCAGGCAGTGTACAAGCTATGGCAGGCACGCAGGGTCCATTAACCAGCAGCATCAGGCTCAAGTCCGACTCTGATCAATCTTCATCCCTTCCCCAAAGGCAGCAGCAGATTTTACTGACATGTGGCAGCCCTTCAGGTGATAAATGAAGTCCTTTTGGCACAAGGCCAGGCTGTCCCTGAATGGCTTGTTAAGTCGGGGTACTTAGAGGTAAGTAGGACTGCCAGGCGGAGACAGGCCAGGTCAGCTCCTGTAGGCCTCAGCCTGTTCCTGCAGATCTGCTGGTCCAGCCTCGGCCAGGCTGGAGCTGAGGCATCGCCACCAGTGTGTTCTGACAGCAGGAAGGCCTCTGCTCCAGGAAGAACTGCAGCTGCACCAGCAGATGGGAACATGGGGCAGTGTCTTCCCAAAGCAGGCTGGTGTTGCAGCAGGCCAAGAGGCAGAACAGACTGGGACAGAGGGAAAACAAAAAATCCCTAATCGGGTTTCATGAGTGTGTTGATGTCCATTTGGAGTCTGCTCATTTCTATGCTTTGAGCTGGGAACTTCTCATCGATGGGTGGGGAAATTGGTTGCACCCAAACTTGGCACTGCTCCTCACCACACTGTTGGTGTCCAGTGAGCTTGCTTGCTCCTTTGGCCATGAGAAAAGTAGGAACAGCCTGCATTTTGGGGTTACTTCCTCTCCCCACCATAACACAAAACATGAGCGCTGAAGCTGTTAAATTCTTAGTGTGGGGGGAAAATAAGAAACTGCTTATTGCCTTGTCCTTTTTGAACAAAGGGTTCTCCTTTATGCACAACAATATGTCCTTTATGTTTATATTCACCAAGTATGTGCATGGCACTTCGTAAAGTCCCAAGAATCTCAAGAGAAACACTATTGATGTATAGAAAATGTGCATGCAGTAACTTCTTTCTGAATCTCATTTGTCTTACTATAGCACAGTAGTGAGTGGCTCTGCTGGTATTAGTTAAGTTACTCTATAAACCAAACACAGAGTAAAAATCAGGCCTGTTCAGGTTGAGCAGGTGTAGTGCATTTAGCATTTTTTTTTTCTGAGCTTAATTTAAGGTTTTACTTTATGTGAAAAATAGGTAGTTCTCTCCTGATGCAGTGAAAATCAAACCCAATCCCCGGCTATATAAATTTATGCTCAATAAATATGGTCCTCAGAGCATAACTAACTATGCAAATAAATAAATAAATATAACTTTTTCTATAAATATAAAGCTCTATATAACGTGGCACTGATGCATTAGAGCATCTCACTTCCTTTAATTATTTTTATTGCTTAGATGAGCTGATCACTTCAACAATTTTAAATCTCATCCATTCTGTTGAATTAATTAAATTTGCAATTTCCATGATAAGGTGAACCATAGTCCTTGAGAGAATTAAAATAAAATATTAAGAAACCAAATAAACCAGTGATACAAAGTGATTTCATATTTAATGCAAGAGCCAATTTAATGAGTATTATAAAATAACAGATTGAATGTTTAAAGCCAGCCGTGGCTACAGCAAGTAACTGACTAGTGAAGTGCAACAACAGAATACAGAAGCTGGTTTTGCAGTTGCTGTTTGTGAAATTAAATGTACTGGAATGAGACTGCACCAGGCAAGAGCACAGGGCGGGCATAGTGGGGTTTGTTGCAGCTGGGTTTTCTGCAGGCTTTCTCCTTCTCAGCAGTTTTTGTTACTGATGTGCATATGATTCCTTTTAGTTGGTGAAGTTCTTGCAAGCGAAGAATGCATGTTGATGTTTCAGAGGAAAAGCCTGCAAGTTTTCACTTCTGTTGTTGTAAGGATTTGGTGTGGAAGGGCTTTCTTTAGAGCTGTTGGTGGCCCTGAAGTGAGTGGAGCATGAAAACCCCCCAGTAGTTAAAAGGCTGTAAGTTATGTATTGTTAATCAATGTGTCAGTGATTTTCACCATGAGCCATGTGAAGCATCAGATAATGTGGTCTGAGTGTGCCAGCGAAGTAGGGGGAAAGCAGCTTTATTCCGTGTTACAGCTTTTGTCTCTTTTATCTGCAGCAGAATCCTTTTATTCTGCTAAAAGTGGCATTGCATCTTTTAAGTTTCGCTCTACTGGGTTACTGTGGAGCATAAAAATGTCTTTGAGTGCGGACAATGACACCACTCTTTGCCATGCTACATTAATTCTCTTTCCTGTTAATGGAGCACGAGGTTATTTTAGCTCAAGTGAAGCATTGCTGGCTGTAATATCCCTGATAACTGTAGCAGTATCTATAATAGACCGAGGAAATGAGGTTTCACTAAGGTTTGCCACCAATTTTGTGATTTTTTGCCTCAGAAAGTACATGCCTAATTTGCACCAAAATAGGTAATGATTCAATATAAATCAAGTGTGAACCAGATCTTGAAGCATTTTCTATCCCTGCTTAAGCCTCTGTTTGTATGTTTCCTTAAATGCATGAAAGTTCTTTTTGTAGTGTGTCAGGTTCTCTTAAACATTTTTTCTTCCCCTGAAGTCCAGTCCACTTTTGCAGGCAGTCATTTTAAATGTAAAATAGAGTAATCCACATGTGAAAAATGAGGTTCACTTATAAATTTTAAGAAATAGGTTTAATTTAAAGAAAAAAGACAATTAAGAAATGAAAAAATTCAAGTTACGGCTGACAGGGTGACTTGGCATTCAGCCAAGTCCACAATTTGCTAGTTCAGAGGCCCTATTCAAATACCCTTTTTGGCACTTTTCCTCAACCTAGTTTCCATATTCCAGGAACTGTTTAGCATGGCTCCTCCTCCTTGGGGTCCCCCTTTGTTTTAGCATGGGTGTTTCTTGGCTGTCTCTGCTTTATCACTTTCCTCTGGGGCCTTGGTCCATGCTTTCCACAGACAGTCAGCATTGGTAAGTTGGCGTGTCAGCAGCAGGGTCCTCACCACATTTGCTGGATGTTATCCCGACCAAACAGACAGTTCCACTGCTACCACTATGCTTAATTTTCACTAATAACAGAAATAAAAACTTACATCCTTACAACAAAGTTATTAATCATATAGCACACACTGCTTTAATATTTGCGAAAAGCCAACTTCATAATACACACTTAGAAGACACAGAAGCAGGAAGTGGAATTTAAACACCTCTGTTGAGGATCCTGCTGTGGGGGGTGAAGACTTGGGTGGCTGCCACACTTCCCACTTATGTTTTCATCTCCTGTTCTGCTTTACTTTCTGTATGTGTTTCCTGGAATGAGGAGTTTCATAATTGGCTGCATTGCTGATTTCAAGAGCCATGGAAATAAGCTTGACTGAAATGAATTGCTCTCTCTCTGCACACACAAGATGGATCTTTCAGAACTTACATTTTTTTGTTGTTTGAAAGCTTTGTTTGTTATGAATCTGCAACCACGTGTTATGCGTACGGATAGACATCATGACTCCCAGCTAAACCACAAATATGTAATTTTCCTCTGGAGTCTTTCCTCCAAAAACAGAGATCTCTACTACTTCAGCTAAACTAAGCTTTTTCTTTCAGTAAAGCTAGCACAGACATTTTTAGAGCATTTTAAGGGATATTTTAAGTTCTATTCCCTTTGCTTTTACAGACAGTGTT
The DNA here is from genome assembly GCA_013401135.1 of Cettia cetti. Taxonomy (NCBI): domain Eukaryota; kingdom Metazoa; phylum Chordata; class Aves; order Passeriformes; family Sylviidae; genus Cettia; species Cettia cetti. Next base: position 82,472 of record VZUI01055303.1, on the reverse strand, counting down.
GCTGATGGTCTAATAGGTGAATTCTGCACTGGTTCTTGGATTGATACCCAAATACTGGGAACTTTTACTTGATCGGAGGGTGAGGGAAAACCAAGCCCCAACTGAAAACAGGTTGCAATATATTGGGTGATGTGGATGGGCATCACTGGATGGCATCAGAGCAGCTCCTGCAGGGGTGGTAAAACTGTTGTCACGTGTTTTCTCTGATAATCCTGCCCCAGCCTCGGCATTTGTGGCTCTGGGCTGAACCCACTCTGTGGGACACTTTTGTATTGGTCTGTTCCCTTTCCCTAGAGGAAATAAGGAATTACCATTCAGGCAGCATTTCTTTCCCAGGCAGTCTAAATCTGCCTGTTTGGAGTGTTAGGCATCCTAACCCGTGGCGGGTGAGTCATGTCACCCAGTATGTCACCCTGTCACCCTGCTTCTGGAAAAGGTGCCTCCAAAGAGAAAGTGTTGGGCTGTCTGTGCCACCTGAGAACTGTATCCCATCTCACACCCCTCTCTCCCCCCTGCCCCCCATTTCCCTGTGGCAAGCAGAAATGGATCTGTTCAGACGTGGGGGCAGAGAGAAGGGACGGGATGGGGAAACGCTGGGCGTGTGAGCTGGGAGCAGAAAGAGTCCAAAGGAAGGTCTCCTGACTTTGGACCATGAGTCATGTTTTGACTTGGCAGCCATAAATCAGGAGTGGTGCTTTGGGAGCTCACTGTAGAGCTTTGGGATGTCTTTGCTCCTTATCCAGAGGTGATACCAAGCTAGGAAATGCATTAGGAGAGACCATGTGTGGGGCTACTCCCATCTGCCCAGACATCTTGCTTTACTTACTTACCCAGCCCTCTGCAAAAAAGTATCATGGAATCACGTGGGTTGGCAGGGATCTCTGGAAGTAACCCAGTCCCAGCTCCCTGCTCAAACCATGTCCAGTAAATTTGGGTAAATCAGAGCCATCCTGCTGAGTTTGGAGACTGTGCAGAGGAGGAGATTGCCCAGCCACTCCAGGCACCCCTCCAGTGTTTGATCACCTTCCTATGCATGTAAATAAATGAATGTGTCTGTGTGCCTAGCTGGGATTTTCCAGACTCCAGCATGTGTCTGTGGCCTCTTATCTTGCCATTTGCACCCTGGAGAAGACTTATTTCCATCTTCCCTGCTGATCAGCAAGCCAGGTACTGGAAGGAAAAGTGGATATTCCCCAATACAGCTGCGTCCCTGCTGGGATGTTTGTGTTCTTTTCTTAAAATTGCGTTTGCTTTCGTTTTTAAATATTGTGACATAAATTCCTAAAGAAAGTGTAATTTGACTAAAAGCTGTAAAAAGCAGCAGACTGTTTGGAATGCAGGATCATCTTGTTTCCCAGGTGTGGATTTGGAAGTGCATTTTATAGGCTGAACTCATCTGTGCTGTGTCACATGCAGAAGTCCCTTTCCTGCTTGTGTTTTACATTCTAGATGCATCTTCTGCATCTTTATTAATGGAATACCTGTTCAGTAAGAGATTTTATAATATCTTAGATATATATTGGAAGCAGCACATGGAAAATCAGGGCTCAGCCTGCCTGCTTGGTCCAGCATGTCCATTGCTCTGCTGGGATGTCTCCCTTGCCTGTCCCTGTGTATGACAGGGGTGTGAGAGGCTGGTGCCAGCCTGGCTCATCTTCCCCTGGTACCCAGGGGCCAGGGGACAGCACCAGTGAGTTCCAGGCAGACAGACATCCCCTGAAACCCCTCTGGTTTGTAGCAACTGTTTCAAGTGTCCTTTAGAATTTTCCTCGCTCCTTCCAACTTCTGCTTTTAAAAAGTCACAAATTCCCTTTTCATCCCAGTTTTGTTGCACTGCTGTTGGGAGTATCTGTCAAAGCAGTGGCATTCCAAAGTATGGCAGCTAGTCTGCTCCACAGCTTTCTGCTGCATCCTGGCACAGGGTGAATGCTCTGACCCTGCAAATAACACCAACCTCCATCACTGGCACTGGATAAATACCTCATAATTGCTCAGTTCAGGCTGGGCTTTTTCACATTTCAGCACTGGAGACTTTCCTACTCCTATAAAATCGCTGATCCAGGCATTTTTTTCAGTTGAGAGAGGTTTAATGATACCTCTCTCCTCCTAGTCACCTTCCAAATTTGGAAGTTCTTTTTATAGTGGCTTCACCAGAGTGTTAGTATTCTCATGGACTGCCCATGGGAATGTGCTTCTAATTTTAGTTTGTCCTCCACATGTCTGTCTCCTTTAAATGTGTCCAGCTTCTCGTTCCAGCCACACCGGGCCAAGCGTGACACTCTGCTCCTGCTGCTTGTGCATTGAAGGTGTTCTGCTACTGCACTGTAATCAAATCCACAACTCCTGCCCTTAGTGCTGCACAGCAGTGAGTAGCACTTGTGTCTCAGGGATTGTACCACCCAAGTAGTGCTGTTTAATTAATAGATTTGGTGTGTATCTATTTACTAGGTGACCTGGAGGGTTATTTAATTGTGTTTCAGCAATTTATACTTGGTCTGATGTCGCTGGTGTTAGTGCTGGGGTTGTGTTGGATTTGACTGCAGTCTTGCCGGGAAGGACTTGATTGATGATCTAAAGCCACAATTGCAGCTGACTGACTTGCAGCTATCTTCTGTAGCATATATGTATTTTGGGAGTTACTGGATGTGCTAAATGAGAGGAATATTTAGAAAGAGATTTCAACTGCAGCTAGTAGTGTGGGTTTGTGAATGGCTTCAGAATGGCTTCAGCTCTCTCCTGCAGCATTTCCATCCAAGTTTGTGTGGGTTGTCACTGAGCTAATTGCCATCTTACAAATGGTCCCACAGGGCAGGACTCTCTAATTTTCAGTTATTGTGAGACTGTGATTAAAAGACAATGGCAGTTTCTCATCATAAGCCTCAAGTTTGTCATCTGTTAAGTCAATATGCATTCCCTGCGTTTTGTAAAACAAACACTTGGAATCATTTGGGATCATCCTTCACTTGTGAACCTGCACGTTAGGGAAATGACAGTAATTTATAGTTGTCTTCAGCTGTGGTAGCACAACTTACTGTGATAGTTAATTGATAGAGGGGGAAGGCACGTTCACTTGGAAAATAATACAGATGGTTTTGAGCCCAGCCCAGTGGATAGAGATGGAGTGGGATCATTATGGGAACACTCTATCTGGGCATAGTTCTTTGAGTCGCTCATTCTTACACTTTGTTACCTTCCTGAGAGCTCCTACTGCTTAAATGTTGTCCTGGGTAATTGTAGAGGCATTTGGTTCTCCAGGTCATGACAAAGTTTTGTTTACTGCATTGGATGGATGGATGGCAGCACCACACAGATGGAAACAGGAGGCCAATTACCTAACCTGACTTTTTTCTTCTTTGATGCTTTTCAGACAGCGCTTTTTCACATTTGCTATGAGTATAAGAAACAGAATCAGCCCCTACATTTCCCCTGTTGCTACCATAAAGAAATTAACAGGAGATAAACTGCAGTGGTATGGATGGAGCTGGTATCTGGGATGCTCCTTTTGCTCCCATTCAGAATATTCAGAATTCATGGTTGTGAAAGAGGGCACCAAGGACAGAGATGTTATTATAATCATGCTTTACGCCTGTTTCATCCATTCTAGGTCTTTTTCCTCAAAGCTGGTAGCCTAAAATTTGGGGATCCTGTCCTGTGAAATTGGCTTTAACCTTCTTCCCTTGCACAGATATAAAAAACTGCATCAGATAAATAAGGGGGAAGGTGAATTTATAGTGGTATTGTATAACATGAGAAAGTAATAGTTAATTCCACAAAATACAGAATTTGCCATGATGTTGACTTTATTGTCCTGGAACTAATATTTTGCTAGAGAGGTCCATGGCCTGCCAAATGCAGCCATCACTTCAGAATAAACCATTTTCTGATCTCCAGGGGCTGCTGTGGATTAGAATAATATAGAGCATAATCAAGAAGGGATTTAGAGAAGGTGTAGACTTGATCTGCTTCAAGAGAAGATGTGGTATCTTATAATTTCTTTTGGTTTTAAATTAGGTTTTTAATTTGGCATTGAAATGCTATACTGTGATACTTAGCATTGCCATCACAGGTCCCTGGAGTGAAGGATAAGTGATTTGGTTGTCCTGTTACCAAGCTAAATAAAGTCATTAAAAGGTGGTACCTACTGTGATTGAGTGAATTGTGGTTGTGCTTCATTGAGTTTTGTACAGGCCTTCAGAAAATGAGCCCAGAACTGTCTGATGTTTCTGAGCCCATCACCGAGGGGTGTGACTACATTGACACTGTAATTTGTGGAGTTTGGACTTCTTAGGGAAAAGGCAATGCAATGCATGATCCTCACTGCAAATCTGGAAATGGAACACTTCCAGCACAGTGGTAATTAATGTTACACTTATCACGTAGGAAGCAGAATTTTAGGTCTGTCTGCATATAAAAGCTCCCTCAACTTAATCAAAAGCTAATTTATTTTTAAACTGCGGTAGCTCTATCTGTGGCCACCTACTGCTCTGTAAACTGGGAAATTGTTTCAGTTTAAATTAGCTGGAGCTTTGTTTTAAGATGAATTAAGAGAGCATAAACTTTGGTTTTATGCCAACATAATAACATAAACTAGGACAATTTTCTCTTGCAGACAAAGGTTTTAACAAGTAGTATTTGTAATGCTCACTCCACAGTCTACAAGAAATAAGAGCAAATAAAGTTCTTTTGTATATTCTTTTGTCATCTTCCCACAGGGAGGGTTGGCAAGGATTTCTAGAAACAACTTCATTTGAAAATGAACTTTCCATTTTAATATTATTTATTCCAGCTTGAGGTAAAATTAACTTTATAACTTAAAGGTTATTTATTGTTTACAAGGTCTTACTTATCGTTTTTGTGAAAAACAAAAGCACAGTAGCAGCTTTTTTTGAACATCTGTATTTTCAGGAGATCAGCAAGGACAGTAATGGTAATTTTGACATGTAGATAGGTATATGCTGAATACCTACGTTCAGCTGATTTTATGCAGTGTCTAACATATAGTCAAGGGCAGAGCCTACAAGAGAGGGTTTATCCCCTCTGGTTCACATTCCACAGTTGCCACTGGGAGTTGGATGAGGTAATTCCAGTGCACTTGTGTTTTCTGTCCCCCATCACGGCAATGAAATTTGCAGTGAAATTTGCTGGTTCAATTTTCTCTCCAGATGCATGTTCTTGTTTGGAAACTATTGTAGGAAATGGAAAGTTTAGCCTCATGGAAAGATGGTTTGGGTTCTTTGTTGTAGCTGAAATTAAGTAACGGGATTCCTTGATAATGAGTGTCAGGGATTTGTTTCTGCAGGCAGAATTATTCTCCCTTATTTACTTTACTTTACTTTGCAGAGCAGTCCTGTGTATAGGATGAATAATGTGATAAAAGCACATCTCTGTGTGCACGATTATTACTTACCTGGGAAGCTGCTGTGGCAGATTCTTCACAGGCTCATTGACCTACAGGTCCTCATCAGCTGTTTTAGCAGAAATCGGGGCGGAGACACTTCCATGGAGACAGGGGGTCACACTGGAACTGTGTGCATGTTCTTCCCAACAGATGCAGTCCATATGGAAAGAACTTCTGCAAATGTTTACAAGTGTTTATTTGCAGGAGTATATTTGTTACAGCTTTTTGTTCTGGTCAGGTTCTTAGAGTGGTTAAGTGCCTTGGAACAGGCAAGTGGAATTTTGTCTGTAGCTATTTGCATCACAGCTGGGGGAAAGGAAATCCTTAATAATTAAGGATTGTATTCCATTAAATAGCAAATGGCCAGCTTGCTCTGTGGCACTACGTGATCATTTATTAAATTCCTCATGAAGGTAGTTTGTTAAAAACATGTCCTTTACTATAATTTATTGATCACATTCCATCAAAGTGACCAGGAGACTTCCAAATAGGTTCTAGAAATATCTTCTGTTTCAATAACCTTCTCTGTAATATATCTGCCTTACAACAGAAAATTCCTGTTTAGTCACAGATTTGAAAGTACTTCCTTTAACAAAATGAATGCTTGTATTTTAAGACAGTACTGGGTTTGGGGTTGAATTTATTTTATTCTTTTCAGGTTTTTTGCCTGAAAGTTATTTTTTGTGTTATTAGTAAAATGAAAAATTCTGTGCATCTTGGGGGCAAGAAGTGGGCAGGAATGTAGTATTTCCATCAGCCTTCAGAAAGAGAGGGGGCAAAATGTTTGGTGGTTTGGTGGTTCACCTCTTGAGTGAGGATAAATTTGCATGTAGTTTCTGTCAGGAAGAGGGGAATTTACGGGGCATTTAGTGCAGTCATCAGACTTCAGAGCTGGTTCTTCAGCCCTGCTGCATTTCCATCATGCTACGAAGTAGGTGTGATACAATGATCTGAAGGATAACTGGGGGAGAAGGGCAGAATGCTTTAGGTGCCTCCAGATGCCACAAGGACCTATTTTAGAAGCCCTTGTTCACCTAAAGCAGTGAGAGACCAAAAAGCAATGACTGTATACAAGTGCTACATTTTCAGTATTCCCTTGGTCAAAGTTGAGATTAATTACAAATATTTTTATTAGGATATTTATATAGCAGTGGTGGATTCGAATTCCATACAAAAATTGGATTATTACTCAGTTATTTTAAAAAATCAGTATCTGACATAAACATCAATAAAGCTATTTTTTAGTGTTTTCTTATTTCTTTACACAGTTCTTCTAATCAACTTCCAAATGAATTTTACTAGGTTACCTTGAATCCACAGTTACTACTTTTTGGTTTTACTTGATGGTCTTTACTGTGATAAAGTAATGCTTTTAAAACCGAAAGCCAAAAAGGCCAGGACTGAAAAGTCTTGGGAAATTTAGGTGTAGTTATTGCTGCTACTGACTTAAAGATTTAGCCTAGGTGTTCTGAAGGTTAATTGTCACTAAATAAAGGTGCCCTAAATACAGTGGTAATTGCTTTGCAAACATCGTCTAGGGCTGCTTGGGAGGTACCTGGCTCCTGTGTGAGAGGTTTCTTTTCTGTGCTTCCTCTTGAGTCATGCCACAGGATTGCAGTTTGCTGCTTTCCGTTTTGTTTAAAATATTTAAAGTAGACTGACTTTGTTTTCTTAAGCTGATGCCTTTAAATACCGTGGGGCTTGGCCCTCATGAAAGGGGAGCATTTAAAAAATAAACATACATGCTTCTCTGAGTGGTCATTATATAAACTGTTTATATGTCTGTCTTTAATGTATTTTAAGGGAGGAGAGCCAAGAAGGGAGGCTGTGTCCTACCTAATGATTACAACTCCCCAAAAGCCAATTTTGTCGATGTGTAGGCCCTATCTTTTATTTATATAAATCTGTTCCCAGAGTTTTTTAGCACTGAAAATATTAAAAGGGATAAAATCTAATTTTGATAATTGGGCTATTGAATTCTCTCCATTAAAGTACACCATGTGGTTTCCCAAGCCTGTTAATTTTAATTGATGTAATGTCTCTGTATTATAGCTTGTCCTTTTATTAGTTAACATTCCATTAAATTCTTGTGTCTTTTCATTCCTCTTCTTACATGTTCTGATGAATGCAAAAATAGTTAAAAAACGTTAGTGCTTAAAGCATCAACACTGGCAGCTGAGACATCAGTTTGCTCAAAGCAAAGAATTTGTGTCAGACTTGCTTTTAATCTATGCAGTTATTCTCATAAGGCTTAATCTGATGACATTTGTAAGGCTTTTTGTGCTTTGTAAAAAATCTTGTTTAACTTACAAAAGCAGGCCTTCAGCTGCAAAGAGGAGTTGGCTCACCCTGAAGCACAAGATCTCCAGTAAATGACACAGTTGTGTATTAAATGAAGACATGAAGGTGCAGGTGTACATTTTAGTCCCCTATTCTTTTGTGCAATAACTCCATTCAGTTTTGCTGTTTTCATACATTAATAATTAAAGGTGTGTAGCTCCAGCTGTTCCTTTTAACTTCATGGATCCAGGATATAATTCCACAGAACTGCTCTGGGCACGTGTGCACACAGAAATGCACACACCTGTGTTATGATGGGCTGAAAAGTAACTGGAGCCTGTGGGATAAAGAGATGAGAGTCAGTTATCTCAACTGCTCCCCCTGGGGACTACCAACACAGAATGTGTTTTGGGATACCTCTTGGCTTGTTCTTTCTTTAATTAGTTAATTTTATCTGGGAAATTTTATTTTTAAAGACTGTCAGTCTTCACCTAGCAGGAAGGAGGCAAGAGTCTCTCCATGACAAAAGAGCTGGTAATTTGAGGCCATCTACTTTGACATCTGTACCTGGAGTCACTTAGTCTCCATGCAGAATGTGGTTTTTTATCTGCCTTCACAAGTAATTCTTCATTTTCTCTGTAGCAAGACTCTTTTGCCAACATTAACACTTTGGCAAAGTGACTTCTCCACATGGCATGCAGTAGGCTGGCATTTATTCAGAATGCAGTTGCTTATTGTGAGGGCCTTGATGGGGCTGGGTTTTGCTCACAAATGAGTATTTCAGTAATATATGGCATGTTGTTCATAGTTCTCAACACTTGCTGTTGCAATGCCTTGGGGGAAAAGGCAGTATTTTCAAATATTAAATTCTCTAGTTATTTTTCCCATAATTTCTTATTATACCAGATTTTGCGATGCAGATGAATAGGATTTTTTTCTCAAGTTTTTTGCCCTAAATAATTGTGAATTTGCACTGTAATAAAAATTACCTCTTGAAGGAATTTGGGAGTTATATAGTTTTGGTTCACCTTTGCTGAATACAGGCCACCTGTTAATAGTGTACACAGCACTGCTGACTTGCATAAAGTCATTTAATGACTGTAAGTATTGCACTTTACTTCTGGTGTGTTTGACAGCATGGGGGAGGATTATTTTCTTAGATATGCAAAGCATTATTCTGTGTTTAGTGTTGTTCAGAAAGCAGCTGTCCTGGAGCATTGCTACTGTACTAATCTTACCAGATTAGCCTCTAAATATTTCAGACTCTTAGGTAACAGCTCTTACTAATATTTGCCAAGTTCTCTTTACTGTACCTGATGAGCTTCATTATAGAGGGCCCCAGGCTTCCATGGTCTCAGCAGAACAGTGTTGTGTGAGAGGAAATGTAAGGAGCAGTAAGGACAGCACAGACTTCATTTTTGTGCTGAGTTCCCTGCCTGGAGCTATAGCTGTGGCTCTTATGCACCACTGATTTAAGGGGTTTGGTGGCTCAGCAGAGATTATTTATACCATTTATACCAGGCATTCAGAAGAGGATGTGGGGACACAATGGAGCACTGAGGTGCCAGGAATGAGGCTGCAGTGAAAATGTTTTGTTTGAAGGGAGCAGGTCAGTGTTGAGAGTAGCACTCCTGAGCAGTGGGTCACAAACTTTTGCAATGTTCAGTTCTGCTTCCTCATTCAGGTTTATTGTGTTTACTTTGGGATCCCAGCACATTTCCCTTGGCATCCAGATTAAAAGCTGCAGGATGAATCCTGACTTTGGTCTCAGTTCTTGGTACCACTGTAAAGGCTCCTGCACTGGTGTCCACGAGACTTTCTGGTGAAGTTTGAGCAGTAACTTTATTTTCCATCCCTCATCACTTTGCCTTATGCAGTAGAACAGGAAAGGTGGCAAAGGGTGACTTTGCAGGAAGATGTGAACTCTGACAGTGCTAAGCCACAGCAGATCTTCCACTTCTCAGCCAAGCAATTCTGCTGAGCACAAGGCTTTCTTTGTCAGATACAGGACAGCAGAAAATGCTTATAGACAGGTGTTTGAAATAGAAAAGTGAGTGGTTTAAATATGAGTAAAAACATATCTGGTTGTGGCTTTTCACTGATGGAAGGGGTTTTTTCCAATTTTTATTTTGCCTTTTCCTTTTCAAGTGCAACAATTTATCCCATATCTACTGGCAGGCAGGTACCAATTCATAGAACACCCAAAGCTGAATTAAGCCATTCCATGAGGTTCCTTCCATTAAGTAATTAAGTTCATTTCTGAAAGGGTTGGGGCGTTTGTTTGTTTCAATAAGTGGTCTATCTAAGGTGTGCATAAATACTGTAATACACTTGTGGAAGTGAACATGGAGGAAAAGCATCCTTTTCCCTTTTCCATCATTGCAGGAGAGCAGAAACTTGAAGAAGTAATTTGCATATTTCAGCAAATATGACATAAGCTTTTGTGACTTTAAAACTCATTTTAAACTTCTACTACTGATGAATTTGCCCTTTAACTTCCTAGTGGGGCCCTAATTTGAGACATCAAACTTCAGAATTGCAGGATCAGTGCCTCCAGGGGTCCACAGATATTAATCTTTAGTACCAAAGGGAAAATGAATGTCTTCGCTGTTGAGTCTGTTAATCCCTTTCCATGCTCTGTTCATAAACACAATGAATGGGATTGCACAGAGAGACTTCTCCCCAGGGAGCATCATTCTGGCACATCTGTGCAGCTGCTGTGCTGACCATGCAACGTAACTTTGGGGTGAAGTTCAGTCTTCTCCAATAATTTGTAACAAACCAATTCAAATACCAAATTTAGCAAAACGATCACGTGAGCAGTTTCACAAAAATATTTTAGGCCATAGGTTTAAATGTGGTTAAATATCTTTGTCATCGAGAATTTCTCTCTGACTGTCTACTGTTTGACATGACTCATTGCCTGGAAAATTTTGATTTTCAGTGGAAGTGTTATAAATATTAATAATCAAAATTTTGATTAAAAATTAATTTATTGAAATTTTGACAAAGATCAAGAAAAATAAAATAAAAAGGCCACATTTAAAAGAGCAACAGCCCTGAACCCGGGATCAGGGCTGGGTGAACAGGGTTTCAGCCTCTAGCAGCTTCCTCCCCAGTTCACCAAATCTATCTCTCGAGTTGTGGTTTTTATACAATTTTCTGGCTGCAGCTGCCGATGTTGGAATTTCCTGCCTTTTTCCATATTCATAGGGATTTCTTTTTCTTGCCACCTTTGTGTAGGAAAGTTTTTCTGGGGATCAACAGATTTATGTGGAATACATTTTGGGCTAGACAGGAGATGTGAACTAGTTTTCTGGGGACCGGCGGGTGTTTGCAGTTTCTGGCTGAATCTGTCTTGGGAGCTCTCCTGCCCTTTCCATGTTCATTGGACAGACAAAGGCTGCAGTCTGAGTTTCAGGAGGCTACATTTGGGTGTATGAGGCTTGGTGGTGTTAACAAGATCCATAGCAGGGCGATGGCTGGGTCCTTGCCTCTCTTTTGTGAAAACTTCTGTCTCTTTAGGTGGCTTGTTGTTCTCTTTGGGATCGGAATGTAGTATTCCTCTTGGCCTTTGTCACTGTGTGTCTTTGCAGTGGAGATTTGTCAGGGCATGTCCGAATACCAGTTCTCTGACCAGGTTGATTTTATACTGCTTCATTTTTTATAACATGAACTCTACTAATATACTAGTAGGTTTTGTTATCATATTAACTTCATAACATGGATTACCTTGATGCATTTATAACAGAAGTATGTGGAATACTAGTATTTTGATTTTTTTTTTTCTTCAAAGGCAGAAATTCAAAAAGGAGATCACCAAGTTATTTGACCATTATATCAAGCTTTTTTTTTTTTTTTTTTTTTTTTTTTTTTTTTTTTTTTGTGGGATAGGCACAAAATAGTGCAGTTCAGCACAAAAAGTCAGATAAAGGAGAACATTTTACTTTTCAGTCAGATTGGAGCTGGGCGACACTAATGTCTAAATGGAAGCTAATCAAGTTAATAGGAGTTCTCCCTAAAATTATTGTTAGGGTATTTCCAGTGTGATGCTTGGAAAGTATTTCAGGTGAAATCAGTGCTGAAGCCGAAGTGTGGGTATTCCTGACGTTTGTGGGCTTACAGTATTTCTCCAAAAGGAAGGGCTGTAAGGTCCCTGGGTTCCTGTCAGGCATTCCAAGGGGTTTGCTTAGGAGCAATGACTTTGAGGTTGTTAAGCACCCTCTCTGCAGCCCAGTGGAGGAGAGTGACCACAGGGCTACAGCAGGCAGGAGGAAAAGGAGTTACCTGTTTCCTTTCTGCCCTCCCATATGTTTGTTGATAACAGCACTGATGAAATATCTGCAGTTAATAATGATTTGATCTAACTAAAATCCTTTCAGAAAAGATAAATGGAACTGTTACTACTGACAAATGCTTTGTGATCCAGGAGAAATAGAGGAACAGCAGTGTGAGCTTCTGATGGGAGTTATTATATTGGATGAATAATCTCTGTAATAGCTGCCTTTTGGTTTGTCATGCCTGAATCCTGCCTGATAGGTTTGTGTGAAGAACTGGATCTGTCTGCAGTGACTGCACAAATACTTCTTGTAGTGCATCCCCTCTTAAACTTCCTTGCTATCTTCTCAAATTGTCATGCCGGCATCTCGTCTTTCCCATGGCAGGCTGAATGCAGGCAGAATGTCTGGGCCACGCTGGATTAGCCTCGGTGCCATGGTGCACCCTTTGCTCTGCACTCAGCCTTGTCTGCACCAGAGATTGCTCTCCTCTGCCCTCGCTTTCTTGGCATTCTCACTTCACAGACATAACCTGTGGCTGGATTGACCAAAGATGCCAACATAAGCACTTGCCAAAAGGCAGCTCTCAACTTCCCTGGCTGCCTCAGCCTGTTTTCCTTTTCAGAAACAATCAGGGCCATATGATCCTGATTCAGAGAAGGATTTGTTCCATCTCATTTCTGTGATTCAGACATTTGGGAGGAAAGGAAAAGAAAGAATGTGATCCTTGAAGAACATATCATTGAAGATATGTCAGACTTGAGTTTGGCTAGCAAGGAATTAGGCTCCCCAGGCTGAGCAAAACATCGCCCGTCGTCTCAAATAACGGCCTTTTCCTATTCCAAAGGGACAGATCCATGGTTCTGCAAGCACTTGGAACCAAGTCCTCCTCTAGAGAAGGAAGTGACAAAGCAAGAGCAGCTCCTGCTTCAGGCAGACACCAAAGCTTGAGAGGCCCCTTCCCATGGTGCCATCCTGGCCTGCTGGTAACAGGGATATGGCAGAGGAGAGTGCTGCTCTGAATTGAAAAAGCCACGCTTTGAGTTCTTACTAGTCTATTTCATGAACAGGACTTTTCTATCAAAAGGTATCATTTGCTCTGTATTAAGGCTTAAAGAGTTGTTAACTTTTTTGTAGATGTATATGCAAAGCAGACCAGCTACACTCCAAATTTTACAGGTTTAGGGCTGTGTAGCATCTGTGACGTACCCAAGGGTCTGTACTAAATCCCATTTTATGAGTAGTATCTTTGATGCTACTGTACAAAGCAATGTGCCCATCAGCCAGATGTTTTGGGGAGTCTCCATCCTCAGCTAGAAATGTGTGGATGCTCTTCTAAGCTGCTACGTGATGCCTCATCCCACATTTGGGTTGCTTTAGAGACGAGACATTTGGGGGTATTGAAAGCTCAGTTCAGTGCAAGCAGACAAAAAGCTGATTTGGGGATGTTTGGGGGTTTTTGGGAGGGTGGAGAGTGGTGTTGGCTGGCCCTTCATAAAAACATGGAGTAATCTGAAATAGAGAACCAGCCAAAACCACAAACTCTGATTTAGACCTACTTGGCTCTTCTGAATCATCACGAGCTCTGCATACCGAGTCAGCCAAGAGCTGGTTTTCTCTTCAGTATTGTGTAAACACAAGATGTTTCTCTGGGCTAAATATTATTAAGTTAAAAAGTCATGTTTATTTGTCATGTATAAAAAATGATTAATGCAGAAAGTTACCATCTGGGGAGATCTGAAAATTCTTTTCTTTCATACTTTCTTTCTCGGCTCAGCTTTGAACACAGACCACATTTAGGTTATCCTGATTTTTTCATTTGATTCTATAGCTGATAATTATTTGGATCAAGCTACTGACAAAGCTTTCTGTATTACCTTTGGAAATTGCGTTTTCTTTTTAAGTAAGTAAGGAAAACTGCAGGACTTAATTCATAGTTGTACCATGATGTGGTATGAACTCTTTAAAATTTGAAGGGAAGATTCTGCAGCTGACTGGCACATTTTCAGGGAAAGCTTTAGATCTGGACACCGAGAGGGGTAGGTAAACATGGCATGGGGGCTTAATTAGGATGCTCTAGGCTAACCAGGAGATTGGTCTCTTTGCAGCTCTTACAGTACGTGAGAAACTGTTAACAAGCCCTGGAAGGTTGTTACTCTGTGACTAACTGCGGGGGGTGGGGCGGATTTTCCTCCTCTTGCTTTATTTACAACTTCTAAGATGCAATACTGCTGAGGAAAAGGTTGTATGACATTAGGAAAGTAAGAGTTATGGAAAAGGCAATTCTGAGGGTAGGGAATTTAAAACAAAGCCCCAAACCCCACAGCTGAGAACACACAGAGATGCATTACCAGCTCTGCAGTAGAATTGTAACCCCCCCTTCTCCCCCGAATCAACAACAGCCATCAAACAAAAACATGGAAAAGGTGACTGGTGTTTATCTTCTCTTCCCCCTTTCCATAGTGCGGCTCCATGACAGCATATCAGAAGAAGGATTCCATTACTTAGTCTTTGACTTGTAAGTATTTGGTTTGCTTTTGTTTAGCATGTTGGGCATGTGCTGTTCAAACTTGGAGATGCAAGTGCAAGCTCACAAGATAAATGCATGGTTCTGTGCGATGAGCTGGACACACAGATTGGAAAGAGCTGGAAAGACAGGAACATATTTGGTCATTTGCATGTGCAGGAACTCATTTGTAAGTGTCACTGTAGAGGATTCCATATTAAAAACTAGTAAAAGTCCATTGGTGAAGTGGATTTTAATGTAAAGTGTAGGTATGTAAGTAAAGGTTGTGTGATACCTGCCAAAATGAAGCAAAGATAGACTCTTGAAGAAAGAAATACTTGCTGCAAGCCAGTTGTTTAAAGGAGCAATAAAAAAAGCTGTGGAACAGTAATTTCTCTACAGAAAATCTCCACTGCTGCATTAAAAAGGTAAGCCTGAGTTTAGAGAGGGAAGGATTCTTTTACTATTTCATTCCTGATTGATATCTTACTGCTTTATAATGTTTCATTTTGACACCACTCAGAACGTAAAGTGCCCAGCATATATAGAAAGGAAGTTTCCTACTGAGATCCTATTTTGCTCCAGGAATTTAAGTCCCATGAGTTTTTCATGTAGTGACTGGGCCTGTATGGAGCTTGTTTTTCCCAGATAAGGCTGTTTAGTGAGAAGGCAGGGGTGGTGGCAGCATGAACTGTGTGTCTCAGCTCTTACCTTGAAAAGAGAAACTGATTTCCTCCTTCTTCCCTGGGATGGGCAAACTTTTCCACTCACTTGAAAAATTACTGCTTATGGTTTTGGATATGGACAAACACAAATGATAGGAATTTTACTGCAAAACTGACTTACTTAAGTAAAATTATCTCTTTAAACTGTAAATTTTTCCACGGCAGTTTATGGTTTAACAGGCAGCACACCCACCTACCTACCTGAAGAGCTTTCTTAGGCCCCCCATGGTTTTGCTGGTTAGAATGAGAATACATTTCCCCAGAAATGGGAAATAGCTCATTTCTAAGCTTATGAACAGAAGTGTTTGCATTCAGCATGGCTAAGTTAGAACCTGAATCTTCCTGCACACAAGCAATCATGTGCTTTTATTCTCAGGTTACATTCTAGTTTACTTTCTGACTTAACTTTTTTCAAGAAATCTGTAAAGACTTCTTCAGCACTAGATTTCACACTAGAAATACACAAATATTAAATACTCTGTCTGCAGTGAAAGCATTCAGGACTCAAATCCTAACTGGGCTCAACAGAAGCTTTTATGTGATTAGTGTCTATCCCAGGTAAGTGCTGTGACTGTTGGCTTGGAAATGGCTCCAGGGCACAACACACATACTTGTTCTCTGACATGCACTGGGGTTTGTTTTGTTTTGTTTTTTTTTTTCCCTTAAGGCCTACAAAAGAAATCTTTCTATGTGGAATTGGAAAAAGCTTCTTAATTCAGAATATTTCTAAAAACTGCATGCAGAATTCTTAGTTCTAGAGACAATAACTCTTTTAAAAAAACAGTGGCTATTTATTTTTTTGTAGTTGTACTTCTGTACTGTGAGAAACTGTGGCATACTATAATTGCAGTTAGTCCACATCTGCCTTAAATTTAATATATAATGCCAGACTTATCTCAGGGGGCTATGATTGTGATGTGAACTAGAACATTTGAACAACTTCGAAGTTGTAGATAACAGTATCTAGATCTCGATAATAAGGGAGCAAATAGAAGCCTATGTTCTGCAATAAAATGTTAATGCCTAACCCAAAGATACTGCCTTGGCAGAAAACTAGATTCCACAGGAAGTGTTCTGCCTTGGCTGGAACTTCCTCCATTCACTGTCAGTCCCCTTCAGGACAAACAGAGAACAGCTCCAAACATATGTATAGAGCTTTTATGTTTTTACCATGTGGTTTGAGGGTTTTGCAAAAATTATTCATTTTGTAAAAAAGAAAATGTCTAAATGACAGAGGCAGTGACTTGGCTGACTGTTGTCTTTGGAGAAGCAACAGGTTGCATTCTTGAGGAACTTTTGCTGAATTACTGAGAATGCATGTTCACAGTTAATTTTTCACATTCAGATTAAGAAATCGTTGCTTTAATGCTCACTAATATTATTTATTAGTGAAACTTCACCTTTTACAAACATGTGGTTACTGCCTTGTTGACACATACATGAAAGAGCTGCCATGATAAAAAGCTACCGTATGCACTTCTTGAACACACAGGCCAAGAACCTGCTTTTCTTTATGTAATTATTATTCAGCAGGAGCCTGACTGTGGTGTAACACTGTCACTCCACCCACACATGCCATCATATCATTTTCTTAATGATTTCTTTCAGACTGTGTGGGACTTGGTATGACTGTTCCTCTGAAATTTCTTTCAGGTTTCATCCCACATAAGAAAATGAAGGAGAATACTGCCCTTTCTGTTGATAGGAAAAAACGATTGTTGTTACTTTCTATTTTGAATATCTAATAATCTCTTGGGATTCAACGCCATAGAGATGTCTGCAGCCTGTTGCTTCACTTGTATACCACAGGCTGTGCTTTCATATGAAGAAAGAAACAGTGTTTAATGTGCTGTATTACAGATGTGTATTCAGCTGAACAGTTCTGGTGTCAGATGGGAAGGTGGGAGTCTCTGGAAATCCACTGGAAAATGGGTATTGAAAAATGAACTTCATTAATTTAATAATGGACTTCATGAACTTTTTGCTCCCCTTCCCTATTGGTTAAGGCAGCTGCAGTCAGGATTTGCATCTGTTGGACCATTTCAGTTGCTAAGCACGAATGAGACTGTCTTCAGTGTTAATGATGTTAGATGAGTTCAAATCCAATCAATTCTGTCAGTATTAATTGCTGTATCTGAATGGAAACAGCTGTAGCACTTGAAGACTGTTGTGCAAGTCAATGAGATTCTCTATTTTCAGTGTCTCCCATTTTAATGCACTTGATGAGATGCAACAATTGGTACATTAAGAATCCTAGCCTTGCTTTTGGATTCTAAGTGCATACTGTGTAGAATAAACAGAAAATGCAAAAAATAGCCTAATTTGCAAAACAGCATTTGCCTCAGGTAAATGCCTGGGCCTCTATTTCAGAAGTAGAAAGGCCACAGATGAATTTAATAATTCTAAGGCCACTGTAAGACGCTTCCTCCCAGCTCCATTATGAAGGCAATGGAAGAAATAAATCTAAACTAGGAGGAAACCACACCAGTGTGATCATCATCAGAGGCTGGTTTTGCTGTCTGTGCTAATTTGTGTGTTTCTTTTCATTATACTCTTATATTTGCAAACATAAACCAGCAGTTTTTCTCAAAGTGGTGCAGAGGGCCTTGGTGTTTCGACATGCTGCTTGTACCTCTTCTGTGTAAACAAACCCATGTGCTTTATTTGTCTCCACTTTAGTATGCTCTTCTGAAAAATCACAAAAGAACCACAGCAATTTGTACAAAGCAGCAGCTTTTAGGTTGTATCCTTAAATTTACTAGAGCTTATATAATGAATGGGCTGTCAAGAAATGTGGCTTCCCAGGATCCAGATCCCTATCTTTCAGAAATGCATTGAGATCCATTCCCATTTGCATCCTGCAGTGAGTTAGTACCTTGGCACCTGCTCCTGTGGCTTTATGGTGAAGCACCAAAGTTGTTAGTGAGTGGCTTCCTGGAACCTGCAGGCTGTCCTACACTGTGATGCCCATGACCTTTATTGCTGCAGGAGCACCTTGCTCAGGGACACTCAGTGAGCCTTGGCTGTCCTGGTTTGCCCAGAGGCTCAGAACATGCAGATGGGTTCTGTCCTCTCCTCTTGCCCTGTGCTGTGCTGCCTTCCTTCTTTGGGGCCATTTAGCTCTTTTGGGAGAGCTGTTCCTAAGGTATCCTTTGGAGTGACAGAGCATGGGAATTGCTGACTGCTTGTTTGGTTGTCACTGAAATTCACCTGCTCTGTTCCTGCTTTAATCTTTCCATCATTTAACAATGGTTGTGAATACCAAGCAAATGTTTAGTGTCAGCAAGTAAGATTTCATATCCCCTTCCTCCCTCCTTGCTGGAGAAGAACAAACATCAATTTGGTATTCTCCTCCACTGAAAGGCACTTTGATGACTAAAGGTTCTTGTTTTCTTTCTTTGGCTTGGATCAAAAATAAGTGTTTTAGGAAAGAGTAAGATCAAAGGATGCTTTGTGTTTTCATTTATCACAAAGTGAGAATTATTCCTCTTTACCAGAACTGTGGCAGACATATATATATGCAAAAAGGAGTTATGAAAGACTGTCAAAATATGCATCAATCAAACATTTTGTGCTACAGCAACCAAAGCCAGACTCTGGAAGGTAGAAGACAAAAAGAAAGAGAATACAGATTAGGCAACAAGCTACTTTGCCTCAAGATTTTACTGCAGGCTTTTGTACAAAATACCATTCTGTTACCTGACAGTCTCTACGTTGAGAGTCAGTAAGGTGTAAACTCAGAAAAAGGATGGTGTAACCCAAATACATAGATGAAATCATGAAAATCAAGTTCTTGAATGGGCTTTCTCCGAGAAAGGAGCAGGGCTGCTGGTTGAGCAGGGCATTTCTCTCATCATTTAATGTGACTGAAAGCTGGGTTCCTCAATGAAGTGTTAGCACAGCAGCTTGCAAGTGAGTGTTACAGTTCTGAACATTACAAATATTCTCACCTTTAATTTTTTAATCCCAATAAACTTAATTGTATTTAATAGTAATTGTGTTCACTGTAGTATAGATCTTTAAGCATCTCAATCTTTAAGTATGTTGTTGCTCACTCAAGCTTTTACATTTGGGGATTTATTGGAAATACAATGTGCTAATATTCGCATTCATAACCAGTAACAAAGCACAAACATTGATCTCTCATCTAGGAATTATTTATGCAAGCACCTGTATATGTGAACAATTCCATTTAGCTGTGCCAGTCTGTCAGCCTGTAGTATAGGAGAGAATGAGTCCCCTCTTGTGACACAGGCAGACAAGTTTCATGACATGATTTAAAAGCTCATTAATCTTCATCTTACAAGGATTGCTAAAAAACTCCCCCTTATTTTAACCTTGTATTTACTCATAGGTATTGTATGCTTATGTGTTATTGTACCAATATTATCCCTTACAACTCCCCTCTAGGGAGATCCAGGCTTATGCTCGTCCTCAATATTTATTTTCATCCCCCTTAACCTTTGTTTTGCCCAGCTAAACTGGGTTTGCTTCTCTGAGGAGATCTGATGAGTGACTGACTGGGTACCCTGGTAGCAATTTTTCTGTTTATGCTGAGCTTCCAGTTCCGTTTTCTGAGTTTGAGTGACCAGAAGTGGTACAATATGAGGAAGGATTTTACTACTGCACTTGAGGACATTGCTGTCACCCTATTTCAGATGCAATCCAAAATTGTGGTATCATCCTGCTCAGGGCTCATTCTAGACTGTGATCTTTGGGATGTAAAAACACAGTTTTATTTCTTTTTAACCAATCTCTACCATTAAACCGCTGGTCGTGCAATGAGCTCCTGAGTATGCAATGATGCACAGGCACTTCTGTTACTGGCCCCAGGATCATGCAGTTCTTCCCTTGTACTTAACTTACTTTAACTAAGCTATTCCTACTTTCTCCACAAAGATAAACAAAAGTTTTCTAGGAAAAATCGGCTGTGGAACTGATTAAGGTACCCTGCTTCTACTGATACTTCCCTCCTAGCTCAGTAATGTTCTTTCTAGCCACAGCACAAAAAGGCCAGCCCCTCTGGCACCTGGGTACACCTCTGTTGTGATTTGACCTATGCTCCAAGGCCCGTTGCCTTTTGCATTGTTGTATTTTAGCATTCCTTACCTTTGCCTGACAGTGCAGTATTGAAATCATCCCGAACTGTACTGAACTTCAGTCACAATTTTCCTGCTGGTCAGTTCCATTTATCCTTGTAGTTTTTACTCCTTCCTTTTGACATCCATAACTGATGTCTGGCATCTTGCCCAATCCGCTGCTGCTCAAGGCTTTTGTTTTCTATTTATGATTGCACTTCCACCACATCCATTTTATTCATGTAATGGTTTGGATGGACAAACCTTCCACTTCAGTTCCTGCACCTTGCTGCAAAACCTCTTGCATTTCCATAAAGATATTTCACGTACTCCTCTCTGAATTCTCCCTGTCAAGTTAATTTAAGGTGCACATTTTCACTTCTGAAATCTCCTTTTCCCCATCTTGCTTTTTGTAACAGAGTCACTGGAGGTGAATTGTTTGAAGATATAGTTGCAAGGGAGTATTATAGTGAAGCAGATGCCAGGTAAGTAATTTGTTTTTCTGATGTTGCCTTTGATAATTCTACGATAGTTACTTTAATGTATCCTGGTGTTTGGCATCAGTTTCCCAGCACAGTCTGTGAGACTCTAGGATTTCTCCAGGAGTTCTCTTAGACTTGGAAGGGCAGAGTTTGGCCGTTTGAGCTCATGACTGTGTGTTGGAGAACTCCTGGAAGTCTTGATGTCTGCTGATCTAAAAAAGCTGAAATTGGATCTCAGTTAATTAAAATTTTACCCATTGTTTCCTCTGCAAACTGGACATAACAGTTCAAGTATCTCACCCGTGGATTCTTACATTTGCTGATCAAAGTTTGAAGCATAAGTTGGTCTTAAAAGAATTTTGCATATAAATATGACTTTTTGTTCTGGGTCCAGAAGTGCTAATTTCCTTTTCCAATTAGAAAATTTTTGTTGTTTCATCAATAAGCAATTATACTGTGTGTCTCATAGTCTGAGCTCAAATATGAAATCTCTGGCAATTTTCTGCAAGTGTTTGGTGAAAAACTTGAATAATAAGTTGACAATTATAATAATTTGCATGCATAAAGTATCAGGGCCATTTATCTCATGTTTGTCCTCATATAATAATAAATCTTAAATATTGTCATAAAATTAAGAAATCTAAACATAGTAGTCAATTACTTTAAAGAAAATATGTTCTACCACCACACTCTTCACAGAAATTGATCTCAAAGTAAATTTAAAGAATCCTTATGTTTCTGTATGCTTACAAACACCACCACCACCCCCCCCCCAATAATACATATTTGGTACATGCAATTTTAAATTATGCCTTTGCATTTGGAGATCATTGGGAGATGACCAGAAAGAATTAAGTATTCCCAACAACAGTAGTAGGATAATAATGAACAGACAAGAAGTTACTCTGAGTATTAGGAAGCTTCCACTTCCAGGTCTCACTGCATCTGTAGGAATGGTAGAAAGATTAATACTTTAGGCATTTAAATAAAGAACAACACATAGCAAAACAACCTGTAGAAGAGAAAACAGCAAAAGGGTTTAGGTGGGGTAGAAGAAGAGGAGCAATGTTAAAAAAAAATTCAAATAATTTTTTTCTGCTGTGAATGAAGCAAATTTCTAATATTGATGCCAAAGGCCAGTATATGGTGTCCCTGTGTGTTTTTAAGGTAGCTGGAAATTAAAAGGAAAAATTGCAATGTTGATTTCTTCTATTCTAGAATGATGATATATTGGAAGTGGCTGTACATGTATATGTGTGTGTATATATATATAAAATATATATATATATGCATTTTATATTTTCAGTAAAAAATTGACCAAATAAATGAAATACCTAGTTAATGATGCATCTCTGTATTTTGTATATTTTATATATATAAAAATATATAAAATATATCTAGTGTGTATGTGTGTATCCCTCTAGCAATAGTTGCTGTCCTCTGTGGATGCCTCTCCCAGGACTGTCACACTGGTCTGCTCCTGCAAGCCCTTGCTCACGCCAGTAGTCTGTACTCAGACAAACAGTGCAGTGAGTTGTGAACTACTTGCCTAAGAAAGGGTTTTCAGGCTTGGGCTCCAGTTACTGATTATGACCATTCCTTCTGAATTTCATGGTCAAAAGGTTTTGGATGAGCAGAGCTTGACTACTGTGTATTATTTATCATCACTCACTTCTGCCACAACAATGTATTTAAAAAAAAAAATTCCAAGCTCTTGTAGTAAAAAAAAAAAACAAACCCAAAAAAAACCTCCTCAAAAAAACCCACCTGAAAAAGTTCCACTACTGTAAAATATTAACATCTTAGTTGTGCTTTTTGGCATCATAGACTGGCCAAAACCTGCAAACCTGGGTATGGAAAAATAGTGCTAGCTCAGTTACCAAAAGCACCAAACTAAAACATTTCTTCAAATTTTTAATGTGGGTTTTCACTCCCCAAGTGACTCCTAACTAAACTAGAGCTGGATGCTATTTTAAATGAAAGTGCATGCCACCTTTTTTAATGACTTGGCTTTATTCTACTAACAGTTTTAAAGAAACCAATTTAAAATGAAAAATGTTTTGCTTTTCCTTAGCTTTTGACTTTTTTGTTTCATTTGTCTTCTGTATATCGTTTCATTTCTGACCATTTTCTTGTTTCTGCCCTTGTTGTTATGTTAACTTCACCACAAAAAAATTAAGAAAACCAAAACATACCACTAATTGTTTTACTTCCTCCATTTTATTTTTCCTGTGGCAGTTTTTGGAAACTGGAAAAAGCTTCCATACTGCTGAATGAAAATACAGTCCGATGATTCTGTCTCATTGGTGTCATATGTTCCATGTTAAATGTCTTCTTTGGTTTGGTTTTGGTTTTTTTGGTTTTTGGATGTGTTGGAGCTGGAAATATCTCTATATTCAGCAATGTTGTTGTTCCAGTTCAAACTGCAATCAAGACTTGTCAAGAGGTGTAAAATTGTTTTTGTTCTTTACCTTTTTCTTTTAAGTTTTATTTTATTTTGTATTTAATGTGATTATGTGCCTTTAAAATGTTCTCCCTTCCATTCTGCCCTTGTATCTTTGCAGTCATTGTATACAGCAGATTCTAGAAAGTGTTAATCATTGTCATCTAAATGGCATAGTTCACAGAGACCTGAAGGTCAGTATCTGGTGCCCATCAATTGGATATAAGAATCTGGGGGTTTTCTTTCTGCTGGGTAGGGGCAGAGGGTGGGATGTCTGCGATGTTCCCTTGCCTGTCCTATTTACCCTCCGAACTTCCGCTCCAAGCGATAATGCATGACGCCTCTTTCCAGTTTGCGAGTCTACAGGCCTAATATACATCATGGCAAAAGGGGGAACGTTGCCCAAAACCTGTCTCTTGCCAAGGCGCTGGCTTGTTCCCACGCCGTGCCGGGTGCCGGGGCTGTCCCCGTGTGGCCGTGCGGGCACAGGGCGGTGACCCCTGCCTGTGATGTATGTCAGCTTGCAGATGTGACCGCCACGGCTGTGCTGAGGCCCGGGGGACAGCGGCAGAACGAGCGGCCGCGCTGCTGCGTGCTCGGGTGCGACCAGCCCTCAGGCGAGTGCCGCTAATTGCCGGCTAAATTAGGCGGCTAGGAGCTAATTATTGACCTGGAGCACCTGGCTTGGAAGGGGCTTGGGGACGGCCGCTGCGATTTCTAACCATTTCTACAATTCTTTAATGCCTCTGTGAAGACTCTGAAAGAAAAAGCACAGAGGATACCAAATACTTAATACGACCCTGAACTAGTTGCAAAATTTATTCCTTTTAAAAAGAATCATTAAAAAAGGCATTGGCGTTGATTTCCAAGCAAAGCCGAGGCAGCCGCCCCGCCGCCCGTCCCTGGGGGCAGCCCCGCGGAGCCCGAGGCCGTGGTGCTCCGAGCGGGGCGGCGCGGGGCAGGGCAGGCCGGGGCGGGAGCCCAGCCACGCCCGGCCTCGCCCTCGGCCGCCGCCCCATGGCCTGGTGCTGAAACTAACGGGCGCCCATGGTGTTTGCATGCAGTCATTGCATTCAGCAGATCCTGGAGGCCGTGCTGCACTGCCATCAGATGGGCGTGGTCCATCGCGACCTCAAGGTGAGTGCTGCTGCCCCGCCGCCTCCCGGAGCAGCATCCCTGCCCCACAGGGCCGCCAGCAGCCGAAATGTAAATGCTTCCCTCCTTCTGTTTTTCCTCTTGGTTCATTTATTTTTGACTTGGCCTCGCCTACGTGCAAGAACAAGCTCGTGCTCGCCAGGGGGAATCTGCTCGAGGCTGGCCAGTACCTGGCTGTGCAGCGCTGGGCAGTACAGGGAGAGCAAAAGGTGCTTTTCAAGCACTGCGAGTATTTGTTGAATATGTGGTCTTCCTCTGTGTCATCCAGAGCTTTTGGGACAGGGCAGGAGGACAACTTCTGATCTCTCATCAGCAGAATTTGGAGTGCTTCTGGGGAGTTGACCAAAAGCTTTTGTATGCCATGCATTTTAGTGACAGAAGGTCAGCTGCTCTGGGATTGCTGGCACACAGACCTCTCTCCCCTGAAGATTATGCTAGGCTACAAAATGTCTTTAAAAAGCAGGAATTAATACAGTGTTCTCACCACTCACCTGAGGAGTCTGTTTCCTTCCAGACAAGCTTTAACATTGGGATAGAAACCTTTCTAAAGAAAACTCTCTGCTGAGAGAGCATTCCCTCTTTCTTAACTGTATACATATCCAAATGCCTGGAGGCATCTGCTCTCTGCCTTTAAAATATGTTGGCAAGGAAAGCATCATTTTCTTTTACTGTGAGGCTCCAAGAGAGAAGGCTGTTCCAGAGCTCGTAAGCTTACCTTTTGGACACTTGAGCTTCATGATCCTCAAGGAAAAGAAGATTGTTTATTTTGAAATCAAATGGAAGTCTGAACTGTCAGAGCCTTTGTGAGGCAAAGAAAAAATGGTGTGGGCTAAAGCAGCAGAACACACTATAATCCCTTGTGGAACTGATTCTTGGGCTTTAGTTTTTCTTTCTGAATGAGTTCTGGGGAGCAGAAATTTCCTCCTAGGATAAGAGTTTCTAGTTGTTATCATGAGTAATAACGTGGGACTCAGAATGGTGTCGCCTTTCTTGCCAACCTTTACTCCCAAACAAACTGTTCTTGTCTGACTTTATAAAGTCTATGTTGTTGTCTTAAAGAAACACAAAGAGCTCCAAAAGCTCAGAGAGCAGGATGAGTTTGAATGATGCAGACCCCAAATTTTCTACCCATTTTTCACTTCTGGATTTTCCTGTGTCACAGTTGTGCAACAGGAGCCTGACAAATCTCTGTCCAATCTGTAAATCTTGCATGGCAGCTGGGTAACATGGAATGAGTTTAAATGGAAGGATGTCAAATTTGTCCAGCTGCACCAGTGCTTCCTGTCCACACTGTACATGCAGTCCTATGCTTCTAGCATCAAAAAGACTTGAAAAAAACCAGGATTGTAGCTGTTCAAGCTGACAGAATAAGGGATGCTTTTTATTACTTTTCATACATTCGCACAAAGCAACTTTTTCTTTCGGACTGCATTAAATCCAGCTGTTGCCTGCTCCAGACCATGTGTGGATTTCTTATTCTGGCAAATGCAGGATGAATTGAAAAAACAGTGTGAGAAAAAGTGTTTCTGCCAAGCTGTAGTGCCCAGTTTCATTTGGGAAAGTGAAAAGTTGAGGAAGCAGAAAACCATCCTTCTTTAGTTACAGCTTTGTGGCAAAAGCCAAAAAACCAAAAGAATTAAATGAAAGACTGTGGTGAAAACTGAGTAGAACGCCATGTGCTGAATGGAATATGCCAGGAGCAGAACAGCAAGATGTGGAAGGTGGTTATGGGCTGGCATGGATCCTTAAATTGCAAAACTTGATGGATTTTTTTTCCGATAACTCAATCCAAACATATTGGCGTGCTTGGGGGTGGGGAGATTTCGGATGATCTCGTTTTCTTTAACTTTCCTTCTAGGCTCATTTAGTAGCAAACAGACAGGAGCTTTTGCAGCCTCTTATGACCTGCAGAAGTGCTTGTTGCTGCTCTGTTTGTAATCACTGGTGTAAGTCAGAATGGTGGTGGATCCTAGACCCAGAAAAAAATTAACTTATTAGTGGCAGCCTGGCTTTACCAGATAGTAAAAGTGCACTTCCAGGTAGGAATCCCAGTTCTTGTCAGGCTGTAGCATTTCACTGCTTTTGTGAAACTTTCATGATTTTGTTGTTATGACCCTCTTATCTTCCGTCAAAGAGTGGCTGCTTTAGGTATATTCAAGGAAAAATACACAAAACCTTAAATACTTGGTATCTTAAGGATTAAAAACCTTTGGAAAAGTATGGCATAAATCACATTCATTTATTTGTAAGTAATTTTAGCAGTTAAAAGTGCCATTGTGCATGCTTGGCTGCCACCCTTCACCCGGGAGCACAAGGTGACACCACCCAGTCTGGGGAATGAGTCCTGCCGAGTCCTGCCTGGCGCTGTTAATGTTTCCCAAGTAATTGCACTCATTCCCAGTTAATGCCTGATAATTACCCGCGTACCTCTGGCCAGCCTCAAAGACTGCTGCATGTTGGTTAAGCACACAATCCCACGTGGCATGGCCCAAAAGGCTGTTGTCTTTGGTATGAGGGTCAATCAGGAATTTGGTGGAACATACACATCTGCTAAAGTGGAACTTCTGTGGAGGAGAAACATGAAATGGAATAAAAAAACAATCCCAAGAGAAAAACAGAAACCAAAAAAGCCAACAAAAAAACCAAACCTGCATCAGAAAACACAAAACAAGTGTTATGAACAAAACCACTTTTTGGAAAAGCGGTGTGTCCTCAGTGGGCAGTGCTTGTATTCCATCCAGAAGGATGAGGCTTTTCACTGCTTTTGGCTTGTCTGAAGGTCACAACCAAATAGGATCATCCGTTGCTTTAAGAGGTTTACACAAGAACAGCGTTCCAGGAATTAATTACTGTGAACTTCTCTCACTCTTAGAGGAAACCTTGCAGAACTCTGTGACTGTGTGTTGAAATTAGTGTTGTTAAATGGCAAGGAGTGTGACATTGCTTAAATCAATGTTGATGAACCTAGAGAAGAGTCCTCAGCTATGCACTCAGTGTTTCATATAATGTAGTTGAGGTGGTTACTGATAATTTAAGTGAATATAAAGATTATATTTTGTTCTGAGGGCCCTTCATCTGAATTTTTAAAACTATGAAAATAGAAGATTCATCATGTAACTATTGATGAAAGCTTTTTAATATCATCTAATCTATGACATAGGGACAAAGGGATGAGTGAGAAAACAGTGTTGGTAACTTGCTGATAAAACATTCCTTTGACGAGAGGGGAAAAACCCACCTTTACACTAAGGAGTTTGTCAGGGCCCGTTGTGTTGTCAATTAATAGGAGTATCACCGTGGCAGAGGTCTTACTTAGGCTCAAGCATATTTTGCTGGATACCTGACATGTATTAAAGATAGGCTTTGCTGAATGAGGCTTATGATCTTAATTGTTTCCAACCTCAGTACGTGCCTGTGATTAACTGCAATCACAAAAATAGTCCCTTGGAAGCGATATGATTGGTCCTGGATTGAACCTGGAATACACATTGGGGAGTTTGCAGGATTGGGGTCCCAGCAGCAGCCTGGCTATAGTGAAGTTCTTTGTCACAGACCACTGCAGAAATTGCTTCTGAGGAGTCACAGCAGTACAGTGAAAGTGAGGTTTTGTTATTCTGGAAATGTAGAACAAAACCTTTTTTAAAAACCATGGGGATTGGAAAGACAGATACGGCAAGCAAATGCTATGAAGGGTCACAGTTCTCTGAAATAATCTGTGGATTTCTACAGGACCTTTTAAATTGTATTTTTAAAGCAAACGTTTATACAATATAGTTGTCTGTGGGCAATTTACATTTGATGTATTTGCTAATTGGCGTTCAAAGGATTCATTATGAACGGTAGAATGAACACAATTGTTTTGCTCAAATCCTTTACCTTTAAGTTTGTGGGTGTACCACAGCATTTCATTTCAGATGTGACCAACATACCCTATTAAAAAAAAAAAAAAAAAAGCAAAGTGGGAACTTTCACTAGCACTGTTATTTGTAAAAGTTCTCTGCAGGCACAAACGTGGGTGTGCTGGTTTTGCTGAAAGATTTGCAATGTAAATACACCTGCCCTCTAACTGCAAATACGATCACAGGCTTTTATTGTTGGGGTGTCATACAAAACATTTCTGTTTGACAGTTGTAGATGCCTGATCCTGCAAACTGCATGGGCTAGACTAGTCATCAATGAATCCCTGTCTTTTGGGAGTTCCCTGCCCCATTTTTTCAGTAGTGAGCTCTTGGGAATCTCTGTCCTGTCCTGTCAGACCAGCAGGTGTCACAGCTCCATATGCCCATTCTGGCTCTCCTTCTCTCCACACTGTCCTTAGTCTTGTTGGCATGAGCTCGTGGAGGCTGGTTACAGGCCTGGTGGTTCTTTCCAGATAGGATGGGAAGTGCAAGTTTTGCAATTTCATGGAAAAAAACCTCATGGGTTTCTTCTCTTTTACATTCCTCTAAGTATTTGTTCTTTTCCAGACTACCATAACTTAAAAAAAAAAAGTGTCTAAAATGTATTTACTTATCTTTTCATCTCGATTGTTTTCTCTCTCTGAACAAAGCCTGAGAACTTACTTCTAGCTAGCAAATCCAAGGGAGCGGCAGTAAAACTGGCAGACTTTGGATTGGCTATAGAAGTCCAGGGCGAACAACAGGCTTGGTTTGGTAAGTAAATACCTTTTTTTCCTCACCATTTTTTTCAGCATAGTGGCTAAGCCTCCCCAGCTGCCCCACTCTCACCCCAGAGTGAAAACATGCAGCTGTGTGTCTCTTTGACCCTGGAAAACCTGGGTTTCCTGTCTCCTAGCTTGTGCTAGCTTCTGTCAGCCTGTAAATTTGACTTAGGTGCACACAACCCCTTTTCTCCCACTTTCTCCTGAGTATCTAGAGGCAGGAAATATGGGTGTAGAACCTGGGAGGGAGACCAGTGATTTCCCCTCAGGTGGCTGAGGAATAAGACAGTAGGGTAATACTGCTGAGTGTACCTTCCCAGTCATCAGAACATTTTGTCTGAACAGGTCTCTGTCAGCTGGAAACACCTGAAAATTTGATTCTGAAGCACTTTGGAATGTGACTTCAGTGAAAGGGAAAATAGGGGGGATTGAGCACCTGAGGCTGTAGCCAGACACTAATTACAGATTGCTTGTTATAGTTAATAGATGCCCCAAGGAGAATGATGGAAAATATTTAATCCTGGTAATTTTAAACAATAGTACGTGTACAATTGCAATGCACGTGTCTCACGTACCACCCTCTTTGAGCAGATGTGAAGCATGGGGAAAAACTTGTTGTAAATCCCAGGTGGAAAAAACCTACAGAATAAAATATTTATAGCAGCTGCCTATTCTCCATTAGAGTAGCTAGAAAGTGCAGTTTGAAATGGAACAAAGTGGTTGTAAGCTTGGAACAGAAACAGAAAGGTTTTTATGGGCAGTGAGTTGGGAGGTTGAGTGTTCACAGCTATAAGTACATGTAGATGCACAGGCAGTACCAGTGGACATATGTTGGCAGTTTTTTAAGCCAGCCTGTTGTTTTAAATCCAGCCTTTCTATAAATGGATTTCAGTAATCCACAAAAGATGGAGGAGATTGCTCTTGCACACCAACAAACAGACCAGTACAAAAGAAGTGGAATAGAAACAAGGCAAAGCACAAGTGGTTTGTTACAATGACAAAAGCATCAGGTAAACAGGAAGCATCTCAAGAAATCATCAGCAGTTCAAAGTTGACTTCAGGAATATTTTCAGTATGTAGTGTACCTGCAGGTGATGCAGAGGTGGTTGCAATGCCCTGGAAAATCTTGTGCTTTGTTTTTTTTTGTCATTTGGTTCTTGTGAAATGCTTGGTTTAGACTCATAACATCATGAGAACTTGGGAGAAGGGAACAGAATGTCTTTAATATATATATATATATATGTAAGGAGGTGTCAGCAAGATAATGAAAAGAAAGTAGCTTAATGGGGCTCTTTCTTTAAAAGAAACCTTTGGTACTTGATGAGTGGGTTCTGCACCTTTTTTGGAACTTGCTCTGCTAAACCTGTCCAGAGTGGTCCTAGTGCCTGCCTTCAGCTTTAGGACTGCATTAACAGGGCAGGACATGAACTCCAATGGACTGGGCATTTTGAACTTTCTCACTTTCTTTCAGAAGATTTTTCTGCTTTCTACTGAATTCTGCAGCGCTTAGTGACTCATGGCATGCTCTGATTCTAATTATAGCTCTGCATCAGTATGCTTTTCTTTCTTTTTTCTTTTTTTCCTTTTTTCTGGTATAGTTCTCTGGTGTGATAGTCCCTTTTCTGCTTGAACCATGGCTGTGCCTCAGCAGGAAGCTTGCTTGAACTCTGTCTGTTTGAATACAACAGAATACTTTCCTGGTTTGCATGTTTGCAAAACTAACTTGTTCTTTGCCTATTTGTAGAAAACCTTACCGGGTTTAGTTGAAACCTGCCACCCTCTTAGCAGGGGAAGGTGTCAGGTGGGTTGAGCTCAACAGAGCACGGATTTTGTCTTGGTCCTCAGGACACTCAGAGAAATCATGCAGGGATAGGAGTACAAGGTGATGCAATCTCTTCTAGACACTGCTCAGTCATAGTTTCCAACTTTGCAAGTTGCTTTAGCTAATGGCATCCCTACAGGCAGCAACACTTTTCTGAAAAGGACACATTTGTTTGGGGGGTCCCTCTGAGCAGTTACAAAATAACTAACCTATTTCCATGCATTCGTTTTTGTTTTTTGTTTTTTTACTGAAATCAGGTCTTTGTACCCTTCTGTTGTTTGGTGCTTTAAACCACTCACAATATTGAGGAGAGACTATTTTACTAGAGCATGTAGTGAAAGGACAAGTATGAATCACTTCAAACTGAAAGAGAGTAGGTTTAGATCAGATAAGAGGAAAAAATTGTTGCTGTGAGGCTGGTGAGGCCCTGGCATGGGTTGCCCAGAGAAGCTGTGGCTACCACATCCCTGAAAGTGTCCAAGGCCAGGGACAGGATTTGGAGAAATCTGGTCTAGTGGAAGGTGTCCCTGCCCATGGCAGGACATTGGAACAGGGTGATTTTCAAGGTCCTTTCCAATCCAAACCATTCTGTGGTTCTGTGTACTAAAACTGTAGCAATTATTTCAGTTCAGATCTGTTTTGTGTCTTCATTGAGAGATAAGGTTAGCTAAGTACTTTATTTATTTTTGCTTTAAAGCTTATTTTCAAGTCCTGCATAGTAATGTTCATTGAGCTGTCGTACGTTTTAGAGTCAAGACAACTTCGCTTCCCCTTTAAAATGAGCACTACACCCAGGAAGAGATATGAAACAGCACTCTATTTAAAGCCACTTAGAACATCTATATTTCAGCTTCTCTAAGGAGCTTAAGATGTGTTTCCTGTGTGATAGTACTCCTTAACAATTCATAGCTTCCGTATCAGGAGCCTGCAAAAAACAAGCTTATTTTTCATGACCATATTTTAGCTCTTTTCTCAGTAGAATTTACAGAATGTGTTCCTTCATTTCCTCCTCCCACTCTAAAATAATTGGTGACTGCAGGGCAAAGGCTTCTTTTTTCTGTAGCTGTACACCCTATATGTTATCACTGTCTCTGAGTTTTGTGGAATCCAGGGTGTATGTCATGTGGTCCCTCATGAAAGCCACCAGATTTTTACCTCTCAGGAATTCCCAAGCATTTATTTTAGGCAAAGATGCCTGAAAGAGCAGACATACTCTCTGAAATTATGCAGACTGTTAGTGGTCATTAAGTTTTTATCCATTGGAGTGTCCTAAGAAGAGTAATATTTATACCTACATTTTGCATTTCTGCTCAGAGAAAGCAGCACTGCTGGTAATGAATAAAGGATGAAGAACATATAAATTTTAAAAGCCAGACTGCTACAGAGATGCTTCCTGTAAACTTTTGTAAAGAGGTTTCCAGAAGTGGAATGACCTTGCAGAAATGAGTTCTACAGCAGAAAGAGCGTATCAGATGTAGTTCTAATTTTGTGCAACGTGTATCTCCTTACATATAGGATACAGTAGCTGCCCCTTTGCTTTGTTAGTTGGTTCCCCACAATATCAGCAGTACCTCTAGGTCATGTGCCATAAAAACAAATGGGTAATGAAGCAGTTCATGTCCATGGCTTGGGAAATGTTGTCCTGGGTCTTGTGGGCTGAGGGTCACTTGCTTTTTGCAGAGCATGTCCAGGTCTTGACCAGAGTTGCCTTGCCTTTTGACAGGCTTTGCTGGTACTCCAGGATACCTTTCTCCAGAAGTGTTACGCAAAGATCCTTATGGCAAACCTGTGGATATGTGGGCATGTGGTAAGAAGTTATTCTGAAAGTCACATTTAGTCCACTGTAAAGTGTCTTAAGGGTGAGAAATTATATCCAGGGCACATTATATTGTGCATCAGAAAATGGGTATTTAATAAAATTCAGTATTAATTTTTGGTAGAGGTGATTGGATCTGTTACCCTACAAGTTTATTAAAAAAATTATTTACTAAGTTGTTTAATGGCATTCTTGGCCATGTCTACACAACACACTTTCAAAGAGTATTAAAAGAATAGCTGCAGGTGTGTGATGCCTAATTAGTTAGAAAACACAGCAGTTCGTACTGTGAGCTCTACATTTAGTTTAGGTTCACAAGGAGCCTAAAGTTCTCTTTGACCAATGTACCCCATCTGCAAAAGTATAAACTGCAAAAGTAAATGCTTCTGAACTGGAGTACAGAGCAGTTGTCTTATCATCCAGTTCTCAAAACTGTGTTCTGAGGTACTGGCAAGTGACAGCTCCCCAGCTGAAAACAGGGGCTGGTTTCCTTATTTCACTTCTATCCACACTTACTATGTGGTTGTATTTATGAAAGCACTTTCCTTCAGTCACAGGGAGTCGTTTGTCAGACTAGCAGGTGGTCTTTTCAATTTCCTATTGACCGAGTACAGAGAAACTTGAGTTTCCCAAATTTGCTTTGCGTGAGAATAGTTATAACACTGTCTTGCAGACACCAGTATGAGCCATGACAAAACTATAAGTAAAAAAACGCATTTTCCTAGAACATCCAGAACCATGGAATATTATTTCTCCAGATAGATAAACATTTCTGGTGATCCTGATCTGATGTTGTGCCAAACGCTCATTATTGGCCGTGTTTTCCATAAGAGGTTACCTTGTCAACCCCACTTCTACTGCTTTCCCCAGTATGAAGGGGCAGTATTTTTCCCATCCCAGTGGCTGGGATGGTACTCATGAGCCTTTTGGGCTACATGGTTGTTGGGTGCAAAATTAATTTCTGGAGTTTGTTCCTTGAAAGCCCTTAACACTGGTGTGAATTTTCTGCAGGAGTCATTCTGTACATCCTCCTGGTGGGATACCCTCCCTTCTGGGATGAAGACCAGCACAGGCTTTACCAGCAGATCAAGGCTGGTGCTTATGATGTATGTACCATACTCTGTCTTATCAGTTATTTCTAATTGTACCTCTGAGCTGGAGTTTCCTAGAGGGAAAAGTTAAGAACTGATGAGATGGTGGCATGTGAATTCTGCAACACCATCTAACCATATTCTGTTTAATAGACAAGAGGCTGTTGGTCCTCAGATTTAGGTAGTTTGTAAAGGATGATGAGGTAAAGGCAGAGCCTTATGATTTTTAAGCTCTTATTTGAATCCAGTACTGGACCCTTAGGTAAAATTGTGTGAAGATTGTACAAGACAATGTACATGGGCTTTTTTTTTTTTTCCTGAAGTTCCCCTCACCAGAATGGGACACGGTGACTCCTGAAGCAAAAGACCTTATCAATAAAATGCTCACCATCAACCCAGCAAAACGTATCACAGCATCAGAAGCACTAAAGCATCCATGGATCTGTGTAAGTCATATCCACAGGTTTAACATGATCACTTGGCAGACAAACCAGTTTATGCTTTGCTTCAGCGTATAGTGGATGTGCCTAGAGGATAACTTCTGTCCTTGTTCATGCAGCATGTTCATGTAAATTGTAAAATTATAATTACACAGATACAATCAGTAGTGGTCTATATTGAGATCTCAGCTTGGGGTAAGATTTTTGCAAATTTATCCCCTTTGTCTTGACTGTGTTGTGCAGAACATTCTCCGCGAAAATTAGAGTGTTACTTTAAATTCTCAATGAGAAGGACCTGCAGGAAAGTAACTTTGAATTAGATAATGCTTTGCATTTTCATTTCCCTGAAGTCATTCAGATCAGCGTGAAATGTGCAGGCAGGGAATTAAGGGACTTCTGAAATGTCAGTTTGCAGGTAGCAGAGGCTGCCTGGCTGTTCTTGGATCCAGGACTTTTCTCCTGTTCCACACCATGACTTTTCAAGTGGACTTTACACATGGAAAAGGCTGCATAAAAGGAGCACAATGGGATGGTCAGACAATGTAGAAATTAAGGCCTAAGTTGGGGACCATGGGTTGTGTGTGTGTTGTGGAGTAAACAAACTGCTAAGCAGCTGGCTGAGTGCCTTAAAATAATTCTTTTCTTCTTTTCTCAGCAACGTTCTACTGTTGCCTCTATGATGCACAGACAAGAGACTGTAGATTGCTTGAAGAAATTCAATGCAAGAAGAAAACTAAAGGTAAGAATGAAAACTTGTGCTTGTGGTCGGTGTGCAAAATAAATGGTCTCTGTGCAGAGTTTTGCTAAATATTATTCATAAATGACCTATTGATAGAAGATCAGCTTTTGGCTTGAAGATTTTAAAATTTTCATGAAAGTGAATAGAATTTAGCTTTTCTTTTTTAATTCAAAATTGTGGCAATCCTCTGTATTTAGACACACTGAAACTATTTTCTTGAAGGAAAATCCTTAAGCTTATTTTTCTGAATTATGCTTAGTTTTTTCCTGGCCAGACATGATAACTTCCCAGATGTGAATTTGTCTAATGTGTACGTTACAAATAACCTCCTATTCCTCCCTTATAAAAGAATCTAAGAACAATAGTGAAGTCTCTTTCATATTCATCTATGTATTCTGAATAATTGCTGGGCCTCTGAATACTCCTGGCTCATGCATTGCATACTGACAGTTGGTAAATATTTGAGATATCAAGATTGCTGATAGGTGTGTAATTAAGATTGAATTACAATTTGTGTGCTCATGACATGGCATATGAGATGTAGTGCACAGATAATCCATTCTCTCAGGGTTAATTCAATACTTGGTGTCATTTACTCATGTGTTTTCGTTTTTGTTGCATTGTGTTGTGTTGGCATTTGGAGTTTTACACAAGTGTGATGCTAATTTGAGAAAATGTGTGTGTACACAGGGGGCCATTTTGACAACAATGCTGGCTACCAGGAATTTCTCAGGTATGTTCATTGAGCTCCAGATTAATGCAGTCTTTATATTTTGATGTCTGTGAAGGCTGAGATCTGATTAGGATTCATTCAGGAGCACCTAAGTGTGATATGTATCATGTTATTTCCTGTGATGAAGAAACAAGAAGTTAATCTCTTTGGGCCAAAGAAATTCTCTTGTAAGTGATAATCTGATTTTTCTGTAGAATTTGAGCTCCTTTCCTGCTTTTTGACTGTTATCTGTCAAAGGCAGGCAGCATTTTCATGCCTATTTTGGTGCAGGCAAATTGAAAGTTATGCATGTTGCTCCACGTGCACAAGTGTCACCGAACAACATTTAGAACTTACATATTTTTGTATATGTGAAAAGTCATTCCATAATTGTGTTGCATTCTTTATTAAAAATAACATCAGTACATATTCATTTCTTTATTGCGTTGCTAAGGAGTAAGAAACGTAGTAACGAGTCCCCATTTTCTTTCTTATGCCCAGCAGTGCCTAGCTGGATGTCAGAAGAGTTGTTTCCTCTGTATGAAACAGTTTTGTCTTGATGACTCTGGAGATTTAGATCTTACACGAAACAAATTCTAGTAGGAAAAGCTAAAATTGCTGTTAACAGAGTTAGAATTGTCCAAAGTAGTAGAATTGCCAGACTATCCATGCTGTGTTGAATTTTTCGTTTTGCCATTTGAGATTTCCAGTGAATAGTGAAATAGAACACCAGATTTAAAAATCAGTGATTTTACATATCCTCCTACTCTGTGATGTAACTATTGGAGTGTAACATAAATTACTGTACAGACAAAAACATGATAGTGCTCTGGGCATGTTTAGAATAATAACAAGCACTGACTCATCCAAAAAAATTACATAATCACGAATGCAAGAACAACTTGTTTAATTTGCATAGTACTTGAAATACAATTTCTTTCTTAGTTAAGTTCCCTTCTTTAATACACACCTAAACACAGAGGACTGCATTTATCTAAATTACCTTGAGTTAGTGCTTAATGAATTCCAGTGTCTGCCAATTCATTTTAAAGGTGGGAAGGCTGTAGGCTGCACTTGTTGTAAAAATGAATTACTGTTAAATATCAAACAAACAAATCATTCCTCATCTCTTCTCGTAACTGTCACTGTCTATATATGTAAGGATCAAATTCAGCTTCCATGAACCAAAAAAGCTGGAGTTGTTTTTAAACAGTATTTCAGCATGAAAAGCGAACAGGGTTTTTGGCTTTTTTTTTTTACTTTCTCACCTGTCATCTCTTGTTTTACACCATAGCCACCCATGTTTTTCTTGATGACATTTTATTTTTTGGTTTATTCATTGTATTTCATTGCAAAGCATGTTTATGAAGGTCATTTGTCCATAATGATGTGGTTATAAAAGTGTTTTATTTTCCTTTTTTTTCTTCCTTTTATGTGGAATGTATATTTCTTGTGAGGTAAGACCCTCAGCACGTGAAAGGAACATCTTTTTTCTCTTCTCAATCCAAACTGCTGTTTGTCTTCAATCACTTTAATTTCTCCATGTTGTCACAAACCATTTGTTTCCAGTCTGCTTTCTGGCCTAGTAGCACTGCCTTAGGTTTTATTTATAGCTCTTGCTTGTAGTCGCAAGAAATCTCTCATTGTGGGCTTAATTTAGAATATGCTGATTGCTTTGCTCCTGCAAATTCTTTAAATATTTAATTTGTACGCAGTATCTGTGATTAAAGAAAGATGAAGCCAAGTGCTGTTAAAAATCCCTTGCAGGCCAAACCCAGCAGAGCCACGGAATATGTCCTGTAACGTGCAGCAGTGCATAGTAATCCATGCTGGGCACATTCCGAAGGACGCGCCCGCAGTGCCGCACACGCAGTAAATACTTGGTGTTACTGCTTGTGGTGCCCTCGTTTTACTGCCTCTCATTTAATTGTTTACATAGAACATGTAGTGTTTGTCAAGCATCAAAAGAACTCAGAAGTTTCATGCACAAATGTAGCAAAAGGACCTACAGCAGTCTATAAGAATTAATTTATGTTTTCCCATATTTTTGTAAAGGGTAAGGCTATAAAACAGACTTTGAAAGCTGTTAACTTCTGGGTTTTTTTGGTCTTAGGTTTCAGAAATATCTCCTTCCCTTTGCTTTCCCTAAATAAATTCCCTGAGTTAATGGAGGGCCCACAGTATTTGTGGTAACGTAAAATCTAAGGCCCTCCTGCCTCAGGTCCTGAAAGCACGCATTGCCACAGGGAGTGTCCGTTCTCCAAAGAATATGGGGAACAATTTGGTTTTGGTATTTACTTACATGTTTCTTTAAATAAAAAACATGCAGTGGTACTGCTGCACAATACAGGCAAACTTATTTTTGTTCATTTTAGCTGTGAGTCGTGGCCATGTGGGAGTTCTAATGGTAGTGTTGGCTGATGTCCACAGTTATTAACCTGCATTTGAAGGGCTGATATATTAGTGAAGTTAGAAACATCAACCTTTACTTTCCAGGATTTATTTCATGTAAACTACACAATAATGGGCATTAGTCATTTCTGTACAGTTGCTGAGGTGATCCTACATTTTCTGTGCTGTAAAATGAGCACTTAATGCAGATGCAGCTCGAAAATAAGGCACAAT
This sequence comes from Cettia cetti, assembly GCA_013401135.1. Taxonomy (NCBI): domain Eukaryota; kingdom Metazoa; phylum Chordata; class Aves; order Passeriformes; family Sylviidae; genus Cettia; species Cettia cetti. The sequence continues at coordinate 44,223 of VZUI01055303.1, read as the reverse complement.
TACAAGAATTAGCTTTAAATGTAAACCACATAGTCTGTAACTCCAATATCCTCAGCCAGTCTGAGCAGCCTTAGGCGTGCAAGGTCCAGTTGGTTTGGGTTTTTTTTAAGATAAGGATGCCATTAGTGATGGGAGCTCCGTATTGGGACTGTCTCCCTTACATATAGAACAGCAATTTCTTCCAGCCTAAGCTGTGGAACACTCTGATGGGAAGATTGGACCATAAACAACAATAAAACCCCAATAACGCCAGGCTTGTTGTGTAATTTATTATTCTTCAAGTCTTTGGCAGTGATTCATGAAGCATTTACGCTTTAGTGAATAGTTTATATGGATTTGGTAGGTCAGCCAGCACGTATTTCTGCTGTGAATGTTTTCAGGTTCAGAGCTGTGCTGTGCTTGTTTGCACGTTAGCCTTCCAAATTTAGTAAATAGGACTTATTTGATGCCAGTGCTGGAATTTAAAGCCTGACGGGTGAATAACGTTATGGCAAATGAAATTTTGAAGAAATTTGGTCAGTATACAACACGATTCAGAAAACAGCATGTTTTCTTTATTAGGAGCTGAAGTAAAACCTAGAATTTGTTATTATTCCCTCATGGGCAGCAACCTCCCAAACTGCCTTTCGCTAGCAAATCATCTTTCCTTTCTTCCTTGCAACTGTGCTGCCCTTTCACGCAAGGAGGCTGTCAGGGTGGGAAATCCCCAGAGGGGGGATTGTGCATCTTGGTACCATCACTGAGATACCAGTGGGCTCTGCAGACACCTGGTCCAAGTCCCTGCCATCAAAACAATGCCTTTTCATAGTAGTATCAAATTATCCCTATGATCAAATAGAAATGTATTGCAGTTGAGAAAATGGAAATATCCAAAGCTGCTGCTTTTACACTTGCCCTGCTCCCATTTCCTCTCTGCTTGTAGAAGTACAGTCAACCTAAGGCTTTAGTCAATGGAAAAAGAGATGTTTGATAATCCTAAGGATTGGTGGTTTCCTGAAGATTTTATTCCCCTTGCTCAGATAAATGAAAGGAGGAAATAAAAGCTGAGAACATACCTGGAGCTGGGAGGCACTGGGGGTTTGCTGCACAGCTGGGTGACCTCGGGGGAACCACCTGACACTGAAATTATTTTTCTCATTTTACAGCAGCCAAGAGTTTACTGAAAAAGCCAGATGGAGTTAAGGTAGGTCAAACACCTGCTTTAATTTCAAAGATACATTCTTAATCTTCACCTATCTGTAACTTCTGCCAGGTTTTAGAATTGATTACTGCTATTTCTTTCCTTCATAGGATCTGGTAGTAAGTGTTTCTCACTAGATATTTAGAGTGGTTAAAGTTAGTAGGTGAAGATTAGAAACGAAATAAAACAAATACTTGAAAAGCCAGCATTAAGTAAGCAGAAGATAGAAAACTATTGGAGAAAATGCATTTTCTTGCTTTTTTTAATGAAGAATGATTATGTAATTAATGACTCAAAATAATTAACTTGTAAATAATGGTTTGCTGGTGGGCTTTTTAGGCATCAGTGTTTATGTTGCCTCTGTGTTTCCCCTTGACTTTCCATCAGATTTTGTGGAAGACCAAAAGTGTATGGGTACACTTGAGGTGTGTTCTGCCAGATGTACTCGCTATATTTGGCAGAACTTGAGGGGTTTACTGTCTCAGATCAGCTCATCCTGACTAAGAGACCTTGCTAAGAAGGGAACATTTTGGCAGCTTTCGTACACGATTTAGAGCTCCTGTTCACACGTCACCAGACCCTGCAGGAGGAGAGATGCTTCACAAACGAATGTTCGGCATAAATACTTTGGAAAAAAAAACAAAACGGGGAAAAAGAATCACTCAGCAGAAAATGTATTTTGGTTTTTTTTCCTCAGAGGACTCTTAAAGACTAATATAATGCCTCAAGCGTTCATTGTAAGATTCAAAAGATATTCTTCTGTGCTCTGTGTGTTTACTCAGAAGGGTGTCTTTGACCTGAATTTTCATTTTCTATTTGATCTTAATATCTTACTTTAACAAAACATTATAAATGCTTGCTTAAATACCAGATTCACAGCATATTTGTGCCTGCTGTCTGACATATGCACACTTTGCCAATCAAAAAATTCCCGAGCCTGACCTCAGGAAGTAGTGAGTACGGTACGATTTCAGTGCTTCTCACTGCCGAGCAGTGGAGATCCCACTCACATGGAGGAGCATGCATTTGGAATGATTCTATCACTGCTGGAAAACCCTGAACATGTTTCATTGTGGAATAGATAAATTTTATGCGCTCCCTCTGACCGGTTTTCCTTTTTAAATATCATTCCTCCTACAGGTCTACGATGCTATTTGTTCTATTGCAATCTCGATAATAATATGGGAAACAATTGTTGCCAAAATTTTGCCTAAATTGCACCTGTTGGGATTCAGTTCTTTGGTTTTCAGCACATGTTATGTGTCTGCTGTTAGTCTGCATGGTCATGTGGAGCAAAGGGAGTAAATGTAAATCTGGGGAAGTCTGTCGTTGCTATTATTAAGATGCTGTTATTGAGATACTCTGTAGCATTTTTCCACCCCTTCCAACAGCTGTAGCTGTCTTTTTTTATTTAAAAAATAAAAAAGCCGAAAGAGAAATATACTGTACTCCATGCATTGAAACTGCAAATCCAACCAGTCACGTTTTCTTCTTTTCCTTTCTCTCTGACTGGTCAATTCAGAAAAGGAAGTCCAGTTCGAGTGTTCAGATGATGGTGAGGATCTTTATCGACAGATTTTTTTTTCCTCCTGTGAAACGTTCACACTTAGAAATCAAACAGTTGCATTTAGCTTTGTTAACATACTGTGAGAGCTGCAAGAGTTTAAAGTACAACCTTGTGAATTTTAAGCCTGCAGTTGCTGTATGCCGTCCACAGTGAATCATTTGGCCGTTATTTCAAGCAAGTCTTTCCTTTTTTTTTAACCTGGGGACATACAAAATCAAAAAAAGTAGATGTAACACCAGCCAATGCAGCTGTTCTTAGTAAATAAGAATAGTAACAAAATAATAATCTTGTAACAGCCTTCTCTTCATTTTTAAAACCTCCTATTAGAAAGCTAATAGTATTAATGCAATAAAATGTAACACAAAACACATTGCACAGTGATACGGTACTGCATTAATTGAGCCACTGTAGCCCAAGATGCCATGCTCAATGCTCAGGAGTAAAAAAGCCAGTTTCCCAGCCTTCTTACTCTAGAGTTTCCCAGCTAGCTTCCTTTACAGCTCAGGACCGTGTCCCAAGATGTCCCAGCTGACAGTCTCAATAACTTTTCTTCCTCCTCAACCTACTCTCCAGTCTTGTGTTCATTTGGCCTCGGTGACCCCGCACGGTACCTTCCTCTATTGCTCCTTATGGTGGTTTTGAATGTGACCTTTGAGGTGTTGGTGAGGATGGGCTCTGCCTGCTGCCGACAGAGAGACGGCAAACGGCCCCCATCCACACCTTGCACTGGGAAGCTTCTCTCCTTGGAAAGCAAAAACTTCTGCTCAGGTGCGAGCAGCTGTGCAGTTATGTAGGTAAATCCTTTGTGCTTTGGGTGAATGTAGAATTCCAGTGACAGGAGCCATGGTGTCCAAAGGAGGGGCACTGGGAAGGTGCAGTGTGGTTATTGCCAGGATCCCCAGCTGAAATGTGCATTAACTTTTTGTTACAGAAGTAACGTGTGAAAGATAAAGTCCCAAGATATGGGCTTTATGTGTTAAAATATTTTCATATTCTATGGAAAAGAGGCCAGTAATGATTTCTACAGTTGTGCCCAGCTGTTTGGAGTGCGTATGTGTCTGTTCTGCGCTACCGCCACACCTTAGAGAGTGACTTTTGGCAAGCAATGCAGCAATAAAACATTCTCCTTCACAACAAGCAGAAAGTTAAGCGCAAATCAACTTTGAAGTAACTGTTTCATATGATAATATTGTAATCATATTGGAATGATTTTCCTTTGCTGTTAAAAATACATTCAAAATGCACCATGTGTTCGTAGATTAATGTCTGTTCTGTGAGAGAGAAAACATGTACAGCTTATTGCTGTTTCTCTCAAAGTTTCAAAGGGTTTTACGAAGTTCTGTTTGCATGGAAGAAACAACTGTGTTTTGAATCACATTTTCTCTCTCTGTTCCTAACGAATGTTGGATTCTCAATATCTCGCTGAAGAAGTTTTAAATAGAACTCATGCAGTTTTCAGCAGTAGATGTAATGAATATTGTTTATTTTCATAGGGCTTCCACCAAGGGTGTATGGACCTAAGCCTGCTCTCCTTACTCAGGCAAAATTGGAATTGACCTTTGACTAACCTGTTTTCCTTATGTATTCAACCAAGAGCACTCATTTGGGATACCACATGAGTTTTTGTATTAAGCTGCTACTGAATAGGATTGTATAAAATCTGGTGAAATCTTAATTTCTTTCCTTTTTTCTTTTCCTTTATGTATATTTGCTTTTTGCTAGGTCTTTTTAATCGTAGTCTCTCAATGACTACACTGTCACAGAAGTGTGGATTTGTAGTTATGCAGCTTGATATGCAATTTTTGTCTTGCTTCAAAGTTTGTCTGCTTTGTCAAGCAGCCCTGTGTTCCCACTCTTCCACAGATCTCCAGTAGAACCTTCATTTACTGAAATGGATGGGATTTTCTTTGAAGTTTTTTCCTGAGTATGGAGTTCAAGGTTCTGCCCATCTCAAAATCCCATAAATATCAAAGCAAGTAAAATACTTGCCAATACTTAGATCTCCCCATGAAAGGCTTTATCCACCAGGGTGTTTGTTCTCTCCCTGTCCTGACTTCAGACAATCCTACAGCTTGCAGCTGTAATTGTGCAGAGAAATGAAATTTATTTGACAATAAGTAAGCTAAGTTGGGGCATAATCACAACTCAATAATGACTCATATGTTCTCTTAATGACAACTTCTGTAGAAAGACCATTGTTTAAAAAATAACTGCTCCTCATCCTCATGCAGTGGAGCATCATGAACTTTGCTTTTAAATCGAAGAAAATTATTTTTATTTCATATGGGAAACTAGTTTCTCTCACAAGTATTATTAAATAACTTTTAGTGTCAACATAGTGTTCCCTGATTAACTAACGAAACTAATTTATATTCTTCAAAGCCAGTTAAATGCTGGTGAAACATTAGAAAATTTGCAGTCTGTAATTCATTACTGCAAGTCCTGTGGACATTGCCATAATTTAAATGTATCCTAAGTAAGATTTATTTCACCTGCAGGCTCAGTTCCTGAAATCTACAAGTCAGCTGCCATGCCTGGCCCAAAGTAAAATAATTATCAGAAAGTGGGACATGGAGTCTGTGAATTTCATTTCTTTGTATTCCGTAAAGTTAATTGCATTTTTAGGAAAATCTATTAACCAAACAACTTCAGGCATTTCTGGTTTTGCTTTGCACATTTATTACTATGTACTGTAACTAGAGGGTTCAGTACAACTTAATTTTTTTGATCAAAGTCTTTTCAGATGATCTCTATCTATATACCAAGTTCTGTATGATGCTTTGGACCACCCTTGTTAAGATTAGACATGACCAAAATGTACATAGTATTTTTTCCTCATTATTGTTGGAGAAGAAAAATACATCTTTCAAACCAGTTTTGCAATACTTGAGTCTTGCTTCTTAGTGCATGTAAAAAGTGGCTTGCTACATTATTTTTAGTATTTCTGTTCTTCCCATACCCCATGGTATTAAAGAAAGTTAAATCTTAAAAAATTGATTTAAGGGATTAGATACTTGGAAGCTTCCACCTGAGCAGTTTAATTTGAATTAATATTCTGTGCAGATAAAAGCCAGAAGGTGTAACACTGTGCTAAGCTTAAGAAGTATCATGAGGACTTGTAAAGTTAAACAGAGAGGTGCTGATGGCTGGAGAAGGACTGTAGGTACCATGGTGGGAAACCTCACACTCCTGAGTCACAGTACCAACACTGAGAAGCTGCCAGTGATTTGCTGCTAAAAATAGCACCAAAAAAGCTAAAGGGCCCCCAGTCTCTTTCTAGTTACAGTTATTCCAGTCATAGCTATTCCAAAGTGGAATCAGAAGCCAGTAGAACAAATTACGGGTTCTTGGAGTGCTACGAATAATTAAATATTATTTATGGTAGGGATAATTCATTAGAAATAAAGAACTATTGGGTGCAATGACCTAATACTGTTGCATGCCATGAGATGGCAGTGGCTATTTAGGACTTTGTTGCAACCCGTATTAATTCTTTATTCTTCTTAGATGGGCTTAGCTGCTACTTAAGGGGCTCTCTGTTAAGTGTCTCAGCTCAACTCATCTGTGCCTTATCTAGGCCTTGGTGCAGGGCTCTAACAGCCCATGGGGAGGAGCTGCCAGCCAGCTCCCAGAGCTGGTGTTAGTGTTCCTGCAAGTTCCTAAGTTCATCTTTCTGTATTCTTTATTTCCATATCTATATCTATCTATAGATACCAATACCTGTCTATAGATGTTGTGTGCAGAGATATAGATACGGTGCCTACCGTGAGTTCTAAGGCCTGTCTGTTTCTGTTTTCTGCATACCTACAGATAAACAACAAAACCAACGTGGTAACCAGCCCCAAGGAAAATATTCCTACCCCGGCGCTGGTATACCTGGAGTTTTCCTTCTCGTGCTATCTGGAAGTTTTTGACTGTCTTCTGTTTGTTCTTCCTTCTTTTCCTTTTTTTTTTTTTTTTTTTTTGCTTTTTTGCTTTTTCATGCATTTACTCTGTTTGCTTTCTAAAAACAGGTTTTGGAAAACCTTTTTGTTTGAATTATGCTGTCTTTTTTTTGTGAGGAAATCCATTAGAGCGTGTTTATTGACAGAAAATGTTAAATGGAAGCTGGATGCGGTAGAGTCGTAGCATTTGTAACTGTAGCTGAATTTTTTGCATGCTGTGCCAGAAAGTGAGTAGAATGCGCTTGGTGTTGCTCTTAGCTCTTTGCCTGATGACTGTTTCCACATTCTAATGCTAACCTTTTGCACAAACAAAATTTTTAAGAAATGGCTCTGTTATTTTCTTGGCTTTGTCTTAGTTAAAGTACTGATATCCAGGAGAGCTAACAGGATTATTACTAGGCTGCCATGAAACAGACCTTATTCAGATTTTCATTCCATATTTCCTGAAACTCAGCAGGACTTTGCAAGTCTTCTCTGGGATCCAGAGGCATCTAGAGCTAAACATTTTGCTTGTTTCTCTTCCATTTCAATCAGCAGGAGACGTTACTCATTAATAAGCTCTGCTAAGGACATATTACAAATCAAAGTGATGTTTACCACTTTTATTAATAGCCCTATTTCTAAGGCACCTGTGTGTCACGGGGCTCACCAATGTAAATGCTAGTGCCTAAGTACATCATGTTGTGACCTGTTGTTTCCCATGTGCATATAAAACTTGGAAAATGGGGTAGTTCACACACATTTGCAACGTTTTTCCACTGGAATTTTTTTGAGCAGCTGGCACGGAGGCATACAGGAAGTTCTTCCTAAGGCCGAGCCAGCAGGTTGAATGCAGGAGTTTATGGCAGTCTGTTCCCAGATGGAGCTGTGCCTGATGGCCCATGCTGAAAGCATGCTGGCCAGCTGCCATTTCAAAGATTATTGAACCTTTTTTTAAGGTGAAAGGATTTGAGAAAATTACACTTTTAAATGGCACGACAATCTCTCTCGCTTGCTTTTATGCAGCTCTGCCAAGGCAGGAGTTGAGGGCAATCCATGTATTCCAAACCACAGTAGTGTCTAGGGGTAGTCATCCTTAATCCTTACCAATTCCGCTGGATTTTGATTTGATCACTTCACGCTAATACAAGCAAACATGATTAAAGAGAAGAGGTTATTAAAGCTTCCAGATTCGTGGCCACTCTGCCTGTCCAGGTTCAGACAGGAAAGCACATGGAGCATTTGGCTTGCACTCGTCCAGAAGAGCCTCGGCAGGTCCCCAGAGCTTCAAAGCCCTGCACAGCCTGCTCCTGAATAAGGTCTCTGCATGCTGCTGCATTAGGTGAGATGGCCTTTTTTGCTGCCTTGCTGTTGAGGAAATCTGTGTTAGAGACATCCAGTTTCACCCCCTGGCGACAGTTAACATTTGTTTTAACTCTTGTCAGTGTTCAGCATTTGTGAGCTGGCTCTTCTTGCGCTCCCTCACACCAATGAAAATGTATTTACCAATGGGAACTCTTTCTCTCTTTATTTTGTTCTTGCTCAGGAGCCCCAAACTACAGTAATCCACAACCCTGATGGAAATAAGGTATTCAGAAAGAATCAACTCCATCTTGCTTTTCCACACCACACATTCCATCCACAGCACAATAGGGCCATTCCAAGAATTTGTGAAGGCGATTCTCATTCCTGCATTTGTTACACCTGGTGTCTCTCAAGCCTGTATTCATCTGTGTCCATCTGCTGCGTGCGTCCTGCTGCTTCTGAGGTCCTGAAGCTCTTGGGGGAGTCGGTAGCAATGGCCAGAGCTCAGTGCCCTATGCAGCCCAGCTTGGGGAGCAGGAGGTCTCTCTCATTTCAGCCAAAACTGCTGCAGTCTAAGGGAAACCTAAGAGTGCTGTTCTCAGAGTGTGGTGAGATGATCCCGGCGAGTTTTACATGCAGTCGTCCCCTCAGTCAAAGATGTCATTTCAGTTTATCCCATCTGCTGTTTCTCAGCATGCTTACACACTGTATCATGACATGTCTTTTGCACAGGACTTTGATTTTCTTCCCTAACATCACTGGCCAGTTTCCAAAAAAATTTCACATTTCAAGTGGTGAAGAGGTCTTTTGATTTTTACATGTTTTCTTCATGCTCTTTTCTTTTTCTCATGTATTGTGATGTTTGCGTCTGGCAGCTGATCCCTAAAATGTGTTTTGTTTTGTTTTTTTTCATGCATGGACTTGAAAAGGGCCAGGAAATACCATCATTTACATAAACACATGTTCCTAGGTTTCCTGAAACGAATTTACACTTCAACGAGAATTTCACTGTTTGCAGTGCTGACTTAATTCACGTCCCATTTATCTAGTCTTAACTCCCTGTGGTTATTTCATAAGAGAAGGAGTGGATCTGAGTGACGAAATAACGCATGCAGACATTCCTTGAGCATGGAAGTGCTGATGGTGTGTGTTGTGCTTGTGCGTCCTGATCCTTTATGTCCCCTGCATCTGTTCAACACAGAACCTGTGTTTTCGTGTTACTACTCTTTCAGCTCCCCAAGTTTAAACTCATAGGCCACGAGCAGCCTGTGTGTGAACAGCAGGCTGATCTTTATCGCTGAAGTCCACTAAAGCCCAAAAAAAACGGATAAAAATATTGGTGTGACTACATCTACTTGATTTTATTACATAATCTCAGAAACTAAGATACTCAATGTCCCAAAAGGTCATAGCAAACAAATGATCCCCTTAATACAGAGAGTTCCTCCTAAATTTATCTGAAAGACTGATCCTCGTAGTATGGCAACTGGAGTGGATGCTTCAGTGTTAGAGGCTACATCTGCCCTGTGAGCTTTGCATGGTGTTTACAGCTCGCATTTGTGTGAGGTTTTGGTTCACTTGTGAGTACATTATCTAATATTTGAAGTGCTAAAGCATGATACGTCCGTGGAACGCCTAACACAGCCAGGGCAGGGACAGCATGGTGGCTAGTTCAGTTTTGTTTGTGTGTGAATTAATTCCTCTGGTTTGATTTATCAATGCACATTTGGGTTTTGAAGGTCTGAGTAATGCATTAGCCCTCTTGAACATCCCATTGGCTCAGCCTTGCAAGGACGCAGTAAATGAAGGGCACTGCCAAATTTACCTTTCCTTATTTAATTGTAAAATCCTTTAAAGACTTAAGTGTGATACCAGTCCCTTCTTCTCTCCCAGATAAATACAGTTCAGTTAATTTTTTTCGTTATTGAGCTGCAAATAAAAAAAGAATAGTGTTTTACTTCTCAAGAAAGTATAGAGATAAGAAAAACTGTCTAGCTTAAAACTTTTCAGCTCTCTGCAGCTGTTAGATTTGACAGTGCCCTGTTGAATTTGCCCATTACATTTCATGTTTCTGGTAATTAAGAAGGACTGAGATACAATATCCTTGCCTTTTTAAGTGCCATGGATTAAGAATAAACTGTCTGTTAGATAAGTCATTCCTCTACATGTCTGGTTGGTTGAAGAATACTGCTACAAAGATGCCTTAATTTGTTGAAGTTCTTACCATACATTCATCAATTCTCCATCTCCTTAAAAAAAAAAAAAATCACAAAAACCAGTATAAAAAAGAGATAATCTGATCCAATATGCTTCAGATCACTGTGAGACTTCATTTGAATATACATTGCGTAAGTCACATGAGCAGGAAATAGGCTGGAAATTGGAGCTTGCAGAAGCCTGCATATTTAGAAGGTGGAATTGGAATGGAATGACTTATCTTACACAGTTGGTTTAATCACTAAGCTTAAAATGGCAAGCTCTCCTACTTGGCTGAGATACTTCATATATTTCAGATGGGCTTTGTATGGTTGGATGTTAAAGGAAAAAAACTTCCCTGTACATTCCTGTGAACTAAAAGCATCAGAGTGCAGGAATTGTGTTTCTGTTCCCTCCTGTGGAGAATAGCAATGTTTGACATCTGTTTCAGGTGGAAATGTCTCAATCAGTGTGTTACCATTTGTTTGTGAATGACATCCCACCCTGCTTCAAAGCTTTGCATGATTCCTGTAACTAATCCTGTCATTTTCCAAGGCACGCAAATGAGGCTTGGCTTGTTTTATATATTTGACTCATATTTACTTCTCAACAGGAATCAACAGAGAGTTCCAACACGACCATTGAAGATGAGGATGTGAAAGGTAGGATTTTACACTTGAAATGTTCGGAGAAGCAGTAATGTGAGTTTCGTGCTTGTAATTCAGTAGGCGATTAAACACAGAAACCCCCAGTGTACCTTACAAGAGAACAGTGTTTTTCCTTTTTTAGAAGAAATTACTTTTGATGTGTTTCAGACTTAACTTTAACTTTTCAGTTCCCAAAACACCATTTCCCATGATGTTTTGGGAGTCAGAGTATAAAGTTACTGCTTTTTAACTAAGATATTAGTTCCAGTAATAATAGAAGTAGATTGCAGAAGTCTAAGTTAGTGCTTTGTAGCATTTAGTTAGTTCATGTTTAGCATGCATTTGTGCTTTGGGTTTGGTTTTTTGTTTTCATGTCACCATTTTTTTTTCATTCTGTTCAGATGCCAGTATATTTTTTTTGGTTTCCTCTTGTTCTGTCCATGCATTTATTTTAACCTTCCTTTATTCTTTAAAAAACTGATGTCAAAACTTTTTTAATAAACTTAGTTCTGTAGCTTCACAGATAATATTTTTGTTTCCATTTTTCCCCCTCCAAACACTTTGCTGTGATGTTACACACACCTACTTTAATAGCGTTATGTTTTAAAGTGCAAAGGTTTTGAAAATGGAGTGCTGGGTTTGTGTATCTCTGATTGACAAAAAAAATTGGCTCTTGGCCTCAAAGAGCAATGGTATATATATACACAGATGAAACATGGGCCAGAGGTGGTGATAAGATAAAACAGGGAGAATGGATGCAACAAAGTGGTGGTGGTTTGAGTTTATGTGAAAGGAGAGAACAATTATAGGGATCTGGGATCTGCAGCTGATGCATTGGAAAAGACAGTGTGATTTACCTTTAGTCATAATGCTTTGTATTTCTTCCTTCGAACTGTTTGGTAAAGTTTAGCAACTAAGCTTCTGAAATGAGTAATTTAATTGTAGGGCCTCTGTGGGATGTTGTAACATAGTGTTATTACTGTACGATTTTTAGAAAATTCTGTCTGAAGCTTAGCACACAGAATTATACCTCAGGAGGATACAATTATACAAAAATACAACAATGAAAGCACTTTGCCTAATTCTTTTATATGATTCTGCAGTGTCATAGTTAAGGGCAAGTTGGATGGCCACAATATACAGTATTTCCAAACCAGAAAAGGGAATCTTGCAGTAAGCACAGGGCTGAGGAATCCTCAGACAGATCCTGTTTGTGTCTTTCCCTGCACAGTGTACAGGGATTTCATTCTCTATTTATTTAAAAGAAAAATATAATCTCCCTCTTATTAATTGCTCATGAACTTGCTTGTTTTTCACTTTTTAGTATTCCTCTCACACTTCCCATCCTTCCTCTGGAGGCTGTTGTTCATACTGTTTTGTTATAAATTAAAGCTAACAGGGCCCCCAGGGTCTAATTTGTAGAATGATTCAGGGAATAGGCAGTCCTGCAACCCTGACACCTATTATAAGCTCAAGCTTCCTGCACTAGCAAGGCACTTAGGAAAGATTATTCCCCCCCCACCCACCAAACTTGACTCCTGGATGTATATTCTGTAGGAGAACAGCGAGAAAGCTGTTCTCTTGTCAGCAACAGCCACTGGAGATAAAATGCTGATAGGGACAAATGGATTTCAGAGGAAGGAGAGAGAATTCTCCAGGTCCTTACACATAGGCTCAAGATGACTCAAGATGTGTGTCATCATGTTTGGGATATAGAAGGAATGTTTTGCACCTTAGATGATAAAGAACACTTAAAACCTTTTTGCTTTCCTTTGCAGCATGGAGTACAGCATGGGAAGAGGCTCTGTCCTTCCCAGGAAGGAGCAGGGAGCCGTGGCTGTGCCTGAGCAGTAGCATTAGTGTGTGTTTTATGGTATTGCAGTGTAATCCACCCCTCCCAGGGAGCGGCTCTGCAGAGGCGTGTGGGCTGTGCACGTTATTCCTGCTCCCGGTATCCCAGCACCGGGCCTGTGCTGCACAGACGGGGCCAGGGCCCTTCCTTTCCAGCTCTCACGGGCTGACAACATGCAGCTCTGCATCAAGGGCTCTGTTCTTTGGTGTTGATTTGCCTCTTTGCAGAGGTGTGGCTCCCACGGGTATGTTATGGGGTGTGGCAGCCCCAGCACGCTCGTGTCTCATGTGCACTGTGGGAGCCGGGTGCCATGTGCATGTCTGTGCCGGAGGGTTAGGAATGTTAGGATTCATTAAGACAGGGAGCAATTAAAAATGTCTTACGTCACCTATCATTAACGTATCCTCAGGATCAAATTCTCCTCCTATCTGTCAGGGATGCATAGAGAGCATTCTCCTCTTGTGTTAGGATCTCAGCCTGTTTTCACTTTTGAAGGCAGGTATTTAACTTGAAGACAGTAAAATCAGGTTTACTTTTCATTTTTTATCTACCAGAAATCTTAGTGTCTGCAACTTTGCTTTGTTTATGTATACACTCACCTCTTTTAGGACTGGAACATATTTCTTTCACTAGAAACAGTGCTTGCCAAACAACAGTGAAGTTTAGTAACTCAAGCAGTGAGCTAATTTATATCATTTGAGTCTGAAATGACTTGAAGCTGTAGTTCAGGTTCCTTGCAAAGTCAAATTTCTGACAATAACCATTGATCATGGGCTTATCTACGTGACAGTGATCCATCCTAAATATGACAGGAGCAGACAGGAAGAACATGCTGAGAACTGGACTGCAGGCAATGCCTGCTTCTGGGATTGCTTGTGAGATTTCTTCTTTCTGTAGCAATGAGACTGGAACTATTGGGCAGCATTGCTCTGATACAGGTTTGATTTTTTCAAGTAATGCTGTGGAATAGCACCATTATTTTTGTCCACAGATTTTCAGAAAGGTGAGTTGTTAAATTTACCATGGACAGGAGATCGGAATTTCTCATGGTGTCTTTTTGCCTCCAGAGACAAATTAACAAAAGCATTAGTAAGAACGATGCTTGGCAATGGGGAAAACTTTGGAGTTGTAAGGCACTTACAGGTTTGACAAGTTGTGACTTACCTGTGCTACTTAATGCACCTGGAAAGTACATTGCCTCGAAATATTTAAAATTTTATAATTCATTTTATACCTGTTGGTCTAATTTTATTTAATATTAGAAAGGAGGCAGTTTAAACTATTTCTTTTGGAATCTACATTCCTTAAAAATAGTTCAAATTTTAAGAACATTTTTTCCAAAGCTCTTTCAAAGCCCTTTGTATCTGAGTACCGGATACAGGGGTAAATCTGCGCTGGCATCTGAACAGAGTCACTCACACCTACGACCTTTACAACTGTTCTTTGGCACCCACACTGCCCCTGTACATCATTAACATTGTTTGCGTGCTCAAAGATTTTTTAAGTTCTTGCTGCTTCTAATTAAATGATCATTATTTTTCTTTTGGCCTTCTTTTTTTCTTCCTTCACATGTATTTGACCCTCACACAGCTTTCACAAAGGAGGAGGACATGGAGAGGTTGAGTTCCACCCACCACTCCTCCTCTTCCATTGCTTCTTCATCCCACTGGTCACCACCCTTGCCGTGCCCCAGAGGCCGCTCCTGCTGCCAGTGCCTGCTGAGGAGTCTGATCACACTCTACCTCTTCATCTTTGTTTGTTCATATGTTGTGTTTCTTTCCATCAATTCAGCGGGCAAGTCCATGAGAAATGCAAATTCAGAGAGTCAATCGCTTGAGTCTGAGCTCTCCCACTCCACTCCTTCCTCTGTACTATGTAAGTTGAGAGACTCATCTGTCAGATGATCTCCTTTGTCTCTCCTCTTCCCTCCCCACCATCTGACAGAAGCTCAAAAAAAAATGTGCTATGATCTGCCTCATGTAGGAATGACCTGTGCTTGGCCTATACAAAGTAAAAATTTTTTAGGTTTTTTTTTCTTGTTATTAATTGTAAAAATATTTTCATCAGCTGTAACAGCAGGATAAATATGTCTGTATTTCAGAAAGCTGTATCTTGCAGGAGTAATCTTTGCAGTAGTTTTCAACTTGAGGAGAAAGATTTGCCTCATCTCTTGCTTGGATCCTGGATAGGGCCTCAGCATTAATTACCTGTTACATTTATTATATCAAGTTCCTTTCTTGAGCATCCCCATTGATAAACCAGCCTTGAAGCTGCTGTGGCAGGTGTTGACTTGCAGCATTGACAGGACAACTGGGAAATGTCTTTCTCTGCTCAGGAGATCTGTAAAGATCAGTGACCAACTGACCGTAAAGGAAATCTCCAGTGTTAAAATATGAGAGTGGAAAGGCACTGTGTTGGTAGAATGTCGAAGACCTGGGCAGAACATTTCTGGATTGCAGATGAACTCAGGATTTCTTCAGAAATTCCTCAGAGAGGCAGAACCTTGTGAGTTGAGACAGGGAGTGACTTCTGGGAATGAGGGTTCTGCTTGCCAGATTATGATCCTTCAGCCAGTGTGTGTCAGGGCATTTGCACAGGTTAAAGTGGGATCCAGACAGGCCCTTGGGAACACGAGCTGTGTGTATTCGGCCTGAACCTTATTTGAAACATGAGTGGAATTTTTGGTGGGGTCAGCTAATGCAGGTGAGAGGAGCCAGTCCCAGAAAGGAGGGGCTGTCTGCAGTCACAGCTGTTGCTGGGTAATGCCAAAAGCGTAGCTTGGTTCTGAGGGAGGAGCGGGACAGAATCTGTCAATATATGGGTGAGTGTTTGTCAAACTAGGAGTACAATTACTGCCAGCACAAACTGCCCAGAGCTGGGGAAAGAGAGGAATTAATAGGAGAGATCTGGGCTGTGTAGCACGGAGGGTTGACACATCAGTAACACGTGCAATAAGGCTTTATTCCATCCACGGTGCATATCCACACAATATCCTTTACGTGCCCAGCATTTTCAGATCTGAATGCTGTTGGCCTCACATCATGTCCTGTTTCTCTGAACTAGTTGAGTGATTAGGCAGGAGCACCATTTAAATAAAAATATACACAGCAGCAAGTCTTGTTAATGTCTCACTCATCAAGACTTCAGACACCATTTCTGGAGACAGAAGCCAGATTCCATGATTAAAGTAACCTGTTGGGAAACCATAGTACAGTGTCTTGTAAGTGCAGTGACCATGATGCAGCTTTGATCTGATACTGTAGGTGATTTGTCATTAAAAAAATAAACATTTGCCAACATTTACCACGCTCTATAAATACTAGTGTAATTTTTTAGTACAGTCACATAAAGAGAGCATCTTTAGACATAATTGATTCCATATAAATAAAAATACTATGTATGGCATGTGACAAGTTGCTTAACATTAATTGAAATAGACGCATGTATTTTGTTGGATCTGTTTTGTCAGTACAGGGTGGAAAAGCTCTGGGATAATTTTTCAGATATTTGCCTACACAGCTAAAGAATTTAATTTTTTAGGGCAGTATCAGGCTTACCAGTTCTCAGATAGGTGAAAGATACCAAGTAACCCTAATAAAATTCTGCAGATCATCCATCCGTTTCCTAATGCGATGAATCAGAGCGAGTCTTTGGAATCGGCAGGCTCCAGGAAAAAGATGTACGTGTAAGACGACAACTCAGATGCTTTAGTCCCCAGCAAAGTTTAAGTGTGGGTTAAGAGATAAGTACTGGTGTACACTGAATCTTGATAAACTTCTTAAATGAGAAGTACCCTGGAGCATGCCTTGTCATCTGATGGTCTAGGTGGGTTTTATGTAGATAGATCTGAGACCCAGTGAATCTCTTATTCATTCAGCCCATCCTTTTATTTTCTTTTCAGAAATTATTTATTTGGATTGTTTGTGGCAGAAATTGTAAGAAAAACTTTCAGCAGAGAGTTTTCAAATATTGGTGTGATGAGGATCTTTTGTAAGAACATGGTGTGATGTTTACCAGACCATGCTATGAAATCTGCTATATCTGCACCGCTAGAACTTGTTATACAACACAGGATAAAATTTCTAGTATCTTCCTTTTCTTTTTTTTCAGACTTTGGTTATTTCCAGAGCATAGAAATAACCTGACTGCCTGTGTGCTTTCCATCTAACTGTTGTTTGTTGGGACGACATTCAGGTGGGAAGTGAAGCCAGTTCCCCCTGCTATGCCATTCCATTTTAGCAGACCGCTGTCACCTCGATACCAGCCGTCCTGTTTTAGAACAGCAGCAAAACGGGGAACCTTTTTTCCCCTGCATTTAACCATCCTCCACAGTATAGATATGTGTTTGAGCCGGTTGTCTAGACTCCCTTTAGCCAATGCAAATAGGTCAGATGAGTCACACTTGTCTTAAAAATCTATTTTAGGATATGATGAATTGTGCCCTGAAAGTGCTGATTTCTGTCCCTTGCCTGTAAGGGAGGGGAGTTGAGAGAACAAACTCATTTGTCTGTACTTATATGTGTCCAAAATGTTGTGAGATTAATCTGATCTGAGGTGTACTGAGATACATAGTTAAGAGTACCCAGCTGAAAAGTTTCAAGGGTTTTTGCCTTGAGAAACAACTTGTGAGCAAGTCAGAAGCAAAATCATTTTAATCATCTCCCAGTGCGTGTGCAGATCTGGAGCAAGGTTACCTTGTTCTTCTGGAAAGGTGCTTCTCTGCTTAGCCATTGCAGTACAGTGAGAACATTGTCAGTCATCTGAAGGGTTGATGGCAGGACAAAGATGTTCCAATATCTGCATGAAGCATAAGGTGGTTTAAAATATTATTTTCACTGGTGTCAGTTTTTAAAGAAATGATGGGTAATATGGTGGTCAATGTGTTACAAGGGCTCTTTTCTTGTGCATTGAAAAACATAAAGTTTCAGGTACGGATATTTCTGAAGGCTCCACTTTCAGATATCTACAGGTCATTTTTATGCTACACATTCTCTCTGCAATCAAAATACCAAAATATCTGTCATTTCTGTGTGATTCTTGTAGATTGAGTTTATAAATATTTCCTGGGATACAGGAAGGGAAGAAAAGCCACAGAGTTCCCTGCTGGAAAAACAGCTTTTGCTCCTGTGATGTTTGACCTGGGGGGGGAACTGCTCCTTGTAGGTTGAAAGTATTGATAGTGTTAGGTGCTTTTTGCTTAAACGGTGTTTCTCCTCGTTTTATGTTTATGTTCTCCTCATTTTATGTTTTATGTTGTTTAGAACTTAGTGTTAATGGTGTTGTTTAATTTTTGAAAGATTATCTCTCACCCTGTAGCTGAGCAAGGAAAAGAGGTAGAGATAACTAGAGATTAATGACTCATTTAAAGTTAACATATGTGCCACAGCAGTGCTGAAGAAAACATTTTAGGCAGTGATTGGAAATGTTCTTGTTTGTTCTTTTTCTTATTATTTGGTCTTTTTATAGCTCTTCTTCATAATATTTTTGTTTGAACTGCCTTTGTATTAGTCATATCCCTACTCACTTGCCAAAGCAGGGGTTTCATTTTTTTTAACTGCTTAACCCCTTTCAGTTACCTTAACTCCTTCACCCTGCAGGGAAAAAGGTGCTCTTTAAGGAACAAGTCCGTGGTCTTTTTTCTAATGTACTTGCTTCTCCCATACTCTGAGCAAAGAATGTCAAAGCCACCATCTTCTCCACACAAGTTTGCTATGTCTGTTTCTTTATTGGTTTTCAGGAAAATGGCTCAGCACCTTTGACTTGTCAACAGTGCTCTTCCCTCACACCTCAGTTGTTTAAAGGCACCAGGTGTATTTTTGCTCAGTTATCCTTTGTGTACAGAGCACATAATAATCTAAAAAACTATAGATGGGTCAGGCTTTACTTTTTGTACTGACTTTCACCACACTCCAGAAAAAGTAGCTGAACCAGTTTTACCAGAATCTCATTACAGTTGTCAGTTTTGTTTAGGAAGTTGAGTTTCTGTAGTTTTTTTCAGGGAGTCCTGACTGCACAGCAAATGAAAAGTATGATAGCATGAAATTGCAACTGTACATCAAACAGCTTAATTGTCCTAGAATTCAATACAAGCCAACTTTACTATTGGATTAAAAAAAAAAATAATGAAAAAGTCAGATGCAAATGGTGATTGTAAGTGACAGTTAGCTGGCAGATGGGAACTGGCCAGATGCCTCTTCTCTAATGCCTTGTGTTGTCCTTGTATAGTTTGGAGCATGTATTTAGGTGAAAAAAAAAAAAAAACTGGAGTTATCGAAGAGTGCATGTTGTATGGAGTCCATCAAACTCAGAATGAAAATCTGGTTATTTTCTTAGCCCTCTAAGAACCACCAATTATTCCTGTCAGCTGCTGTCTGCAGTAGCAGGACACTGTTCCTACCAATACTATTTCACCTTAGTTTGTCTCCAGTGCCCTCCCTATTTCATCCTTTGCACTAAGGGTTAAGTGCAAGGAATTGACCACTAAGTCACAGCTGTATTTTCCTTCTGCTGCTTTCCAGTCTCCTTCCAATTTTCTACTTGTTGTATTTTGGTTTCCCATCTCCTTTCTCTTCCTTACTTCCTTTCAGGTTAAACCTCTGCTTTGACAACAATGAAGCAGAAACACTTTTGGCCTCTATTTGTAGTCTGGCTCCCTGCACCCCCACAAATACCCACATGAGAAGGCATAAAAGCTAAAAACAATGAGGAGAAGGTTTGTGTAAAATCACAGTGGCTCCTGAGTATTTGAATTAGTCTTTGATGTCTGCTGTGCTGATTTCACACTGCCTTGTTCTTGCATTGAGTAAGGGCTAGAAATGAGGCAAAGAATTTTGCACAATAGGATAAATCAGTTGTGGAGCTCCAATCTCTGAATTGTGCTCCACCTCTCCCTTTGGCTAACTGCCAGTGAAACTGCATATCAGACCCCTAAATAGGAAGAAATGTAATTTTCTAATACACAGTTGTGTAATTGTGTGTTGCTGAAAGGTGAGAGTAGCATAGTGGCTTTCATGGTTTCATGTAATGCTTGTAATTTTGTAGAAAAATTGAGGACTGAGTTGAAGGCCATATGATTTGGCAGCATCTTCCTATTCCTGACAGTTTGCATTGGGAACTTTGAAGTTTTTCCACAAGTGCTGACACCAGTGCTCGAGTTGGATGATGGAGCCAGTGATAAGTGCTGTAGTCTCCATTGCTGGCCACTAGAGCTTCCTGATTGGATGTGTTTCACAATCCCATGGTTACATCTGCAGACACAGGTCTTCTGGGTGTTAGTACAGCCCAGAGAAATTTTGCTGGAACCACATTATGCAATATAAGGTGGCTTCTGTCAGAAAGCTTCCTGAAAACATATGTTCTGCTGCAATTTCATTTTGCAACTAAAAAACCAGGAAAACCAGCAGTTTGGCATTACAGTTCAATTTCTCCCTTTTGGGGTTGATGTGGAATTATATCTCATGTGTCTTAACATCAAAGGTACCATGGTAAAACTCGGCAAAGGCATGACTGATGTTAGTGAAAAAGGGAATATTGCCGACTGCCTTGAGCCAAGTGACAATGAATTATGTGTCCATGCAGTTTTGTGCCTCTTGTGTGTGGAATCTACAGTACTGCTGTAGTTTAATTGCTTATATTGGTATCCACTAACATGAGCTCATGATTATGTAGCAACTGATCAGAGATTTTTACCTCATTTCCCACTGTCTGATTTAATGGTCTGTAATTTCCTCATCTCTGATTGAGATGTGTTGCAGGGTTATTTAATCAAATCCTTTAGCTCAGCTAAGTGTAGGTGAGATGTTGCATGCAGAACTGGTAATTTCCTCGCTGCACGAGCTCTGCTTGTTCTGGACTTCTTTTTGCCAGCCTTCTGTAAGAGTGCACTATTATTTCTGACTCAGCTGTCCCACCACTTGGCTGGTGCTGGCAATGCCATGCAGTGTCCACAGTCTGGCCCATGTTATTTAAACCAATGATAATGGAGACGTTGCTGCTCTCTTCATTAAAAAGTCTTTGTTCTTTCCACAGTCGTTGTGACAAATAAGGCAATTCTTACTTGAAATGTTCTTAGTCATAGTGCTAACAGTCAAGGGCTGCTCACAAAAAACCTTGCTAGACCTTTATATCCATTTTTTTCACCATCACATTTTTCCTTGCTGGTTTCGTTTCGGTCCTTTTCACCTGAAAGCTTTAGGTGCGCACTTAGGAAAAGGTTAAGACTGCAGTGCCAGTTTTGAGCACAGCATTGGGAAGTTATTTTCTCTGTGTGCTCCCCAGCGTTTTCTTTTGAAGAAGGTGATCTCTCTTGCAACATTTGGTTTTAACATTCCAGGTGTGTTTGTGTTAATGGTCAAATCTATGTGTGGAAGTGTGCTGGGGAATTACGACTGTTGCTTGTACAAGAGAGCTACTACAGCCAGATTGGCTGTGAAACAATTATCAGCTTCCTTGAGTTGGAAGTTTAGAGTTGTGCTTTGTTTGTTTTTCTTCTTAAACAGCAGATCCTCCAGTGAAGGAAAGATAATTAAAAGTAATAGGGAAGTGGATTGATCTTGACATATGTTTAATTTCCTTATGGATACAGGAGTGCACAAAGGCAAATCAGTGTGAAGAAACAATGTAACATCATGTCCTTTGGTCTTAGAAAGGAAGAGAGATGGCTGTTGTGCCAGCTGGGGAGTGATAGAATAGCTGTCAGCTGTCAACTTCCACTTTGCCTTCCTCTGTAAGATTGGGTTTGTATCTCTCCCCAGCTCGTAAGCAGGAGATTATCAAGGTGACTGAGCAGTTGATTGAAGCCATCAACAACGGGGACTTCGAAGCTTACACGTAAGCTGCTCTTTTTGGAGGGAGTGAGGAGAGCTGGGGTATTTGACACTGTCTGTGTAAATATGCATATTTCTATGGGAGTGCCTGTGCTTGGAGTTATGCACTGTTGAAATGCCTTCCCAGATGCCCCCAACAAAACACAGGCTATGTGCATGGCTGCTTTGCCCAGTTTCAGAAGAGCTGCTAGTATAACTCCTGTGTGGTTAGAAGAAAATATTTAAATCTTGCTTGCATAATGATGTGATTAAAAAAATACCATAAAAATACCCCTTGCATTGCACAGCTGCAGTTTTCATTGTCTCAAGTAAAAATTCCTATTTGTAATGACGCTGCCTTGGGGGTCTTTTGTTGGTCAGAACATGATTTATATGAAATGCGGTCCACTTAAAGTAAGCTGCCAAATTTACTAATTGAGCTGAAACCAGAACTCCATGCCTTCTCTTCATGTTAAGTTCTGTTCTTTTCCAGTGCGATGGCATGAGGAGGTGAAATGTTAGATGGGAATGAAGGAAATAATGAAAAATTATCACTCCAAAGTTGTGATCCCTAACCACATATGCTCATTGCAGAACTTCCTCTTTTCCATAGAAAAATCTGTGATCCAGGCCTTACATCTTTTGAACCTGAAGCTTTGGGTAATCTGGTAGAAGGGATGGACTTCCACAGGTTTTATTTCGAAAATGGTAAATATTCCCTTTTCCTCTCCAAGTCTTCATCTGTTCCTTGTGACTGTGTGTGTCTCATCTAATGAGCTTTTTGGGTTGGGAGTTAATTTACTCAGGCAGGGGAAGGGAGTTTTATTTTTTTTTACTTCTGCTATAGGTGTTTTTTGGTCTGCTTCTGCTCTGCTCATTCATACATCACAGGGCACCTCAGAGGGCAGAGGAGAGTATCAGGTATTTTGAACTAAAAAGTCAAAATAAAGAATGAGTTAAGATCAGAATTATTTTAACTGAAAATAGTAGGTACAAATGTTATTAGACATAACAGAGAAACTGAAATTTTGGAAATTCCAGGTGGTGCCCTCCACTTTACCTAGTCCATATATGTACATGAGTTAAACATATTTACTTTCTAAATAATGTACAATAAGTGATTGTGCTCATTCCACAAAGCATTTTAGTTGTCAGGTGTGATTATCATTAAACCCTAATTATGAGCTGGAATCTGCTAAGCCTGAGATTTTTGTTTGTAAAACGGGTTGCCACGAGTTCTTTTGGCTTCTCCAGAGCAAATGTGATTTCTCCTGCACGTACCCTGTGTGTGTGTGTGTCTCGTAGCTCTGTCCAAAAGCAACAAGCCGATCCACACGATCATCCTGAACCCGCACGTGCACCTGGTGGGCGAGGACGCGGCGTGCATCGCGTACATCCGCCTGACGCAGTACATGGACGGCAGCGGCATGCCAAAGACTATGCAGTCCGAGGAGACGCGCGTGTGGCACCGGCGCGACGGCAAGTGGCAGAACGTGCACTTCCACCGCTCGGGCTCGCCCACCGTACCCATCAAGTAAGGAACAGCCCCACCACCAGCTCATACCTCCTAGGCACACCACCTAGTCCAATAGCTGCTTTGGGCCTTAAAAACTGCCAGCCATCCTCCAGTAGTCTCATTCCTTGTGCTTGTTTATTATGTATTATACCCACCGGTGTGCAGAGTATTGGTGTGAAGATTTTTAAAATAATGTGCTTTTTTGGTTGTTGTTTTTTGCTGTGATGCCCACCGATCCAACTCGGTCCCTGAACTGACAGCTTGAAGAGCAGGAAAGTGTTTGGATGTAGAGAAAGCTTGATAGAAGTCACACAAAACAGGATTAGGTTACCTGGAATAGAATTGCTGGAAAACCTGGAAAAATAAAAAGCAGTAGAATCCATGGACCTGTGAGAGCCAACCAGAAAGTTTCAAGTGAAAAAGTGTCACTTTTGGGGAAAACTGAAATTTGGCTAGTATTTATTGTGGTTTCCAGCCACCTCTACTTTCTCTGGCCTAGGTGTGTTCACTGCAAGTTGGGTTTGAGCCAGTTTACACATCTGCCTTCCCAGTACCTCTCACATTCTTATCTCTTTCCCCACACTCTCCATGTGTAACTGCTGAATATTCCCTGTGGGACAGTTCTGACATCCCCATGGGACAGCCTCACATCTCTCCCATCAGCATTTCTCTCTGCTGTTCATCAGGGCCCTGCCACGCCCTCGGAGTCAGGCAGTGACCGGGCTGCTTGAGCCACATTGTCACCAGGGTTAATGAGAGCACACTTGCGGTTGCAATAACAAGATAAAGAGTCATGGCTTCCTCAGAAGGTTCTGCTCAGGTCGTTGGCTTCTCTTCTTCTTCAACAGCCTCTGCTAATGAGCCCAAAGCTCACCGACTCATGGTTTCCCAAATAGGCAGCACTGGTCCAGGCCTGGCTTTGCTCAGTTGTGAGCCCTCTGTGTAGGATACAGTTCCATTTGTGTCAGGTGTCTCAATGTGAAGAGTGGCTGAATTTCCTGGCATGAATGGTAAGGGCTTAGATTTCATCCTTTGAACTTCATGTCTCATATTTTACTCTTGCAGCACTGTTCTCCTATATGAAATAACACTCAATGAAGTATGAAATAAGGTAGAATGAAGTGTTAAACTTCCATGGTGATGATTTTGTTTGTTTTTTTTTATTTAGGAAAAAAGAAATTTTATTACTTAGTGATAACTGTTTTATTTCAAAATGTGAAACCAGTGGGAACAGGCGCCATGTTGTCCTTTGTTCCTCACATTCCAGCTGCACTGCCTGTGTTTCAACAGATAATATTTAGAGAGCAGTTACACTTCCTTGAAATGCAGTGTTAGGTAAATCTTTGAGGTTTTCATAAAGGAGTGTTTGTCAAGGGATCTGAGCTGGGTGTGTGTAGAGTCAGAAAGCCAAGTGTGAAGCAGGTTCACCTGGCCCACTGCACCCTGAACAGTCAGTGTTTACAGCACAATTACATGAATTGGACTAGAGCGTAATTAAATCTTTTCCTCTGATTTTTTTTTTCACCTCTGTCATTTTGGGAAGGTGCTGCAGGAGGTTGTTTGCTGCTTGTGCTCTCAAATAAAAATAGGAATTTCTCGGACTGCCAAGAGTGGAAGGAGAAGAAAAATCACCATGGAGTAAAGTTTTTGAGGTTGCAGGACGGTTTCTGTATTGTTGCATGTTTTTAGCCTGTGGGGTCAGACAGAGGCGATTTCAGGGTTGTGAGGGGTGTCCAAGCTTAAGGAGTCTCAGAGGAGCCCCAGGGCCGAAGTGGGGCTTAAGGAGAGATTCCCTGAGTTAGCAACGTCGGTGTGTAGCACTGGTAGCAGTGTGACACAAGTCCCATAACCAGCTCTCAGCTTGAGTTCAGAGGAGGTTTTTGGACTTGCTCAAACTAGCACTGTTCCAAAATGTCATTGGTCTGATGGTTCGGAGCCTTACTTTCCAGTGTAAAATTTAGTCATCTTCAGTTTATCCTTGGTTCTTCTATATCATCATTGTTCTCCTGCACTGGTTAGGTGTGCAGACATGAACTGGTTTGTTGCAAGGCTGATCAGATCGTTCCCACCTTCTACTTCCATAGGGTAAACAGCCAGCACTACTCCAGATGGCTTTGTCTGATAGGATCTCCATTTTCTTCTACGTTATCTCCTTACTATCTTTTTTTGTTTGAGGTTTGCCTTTCCATTAGTTTAACTTCTCCTGAAATGCTCTGTCCAATTGTGGTCAGGGCTTTATTTAATTCCCCCATGTCTTTCTTTTCCCTGCTCTGTTCTGGCACGATTTTTGCACTTTACTCATCTGCAGCGTGTCTGAGGCAGCCACCTATTTATCCTCCACTCTCATTTCCAACCAGTGAATACACAGAAACTTTTACAGAGCTTTGCACTTTCTATTATTCCGTGTAATACTTTTGGATTATCCTGCCCCCAAGGTTATTTGGTTCTCCTTGCACAAATGCTCCTGTTTTCTTTTCTTTTTATAGTGCCTTCCACCTAAGTGTCCGTATGCTATGTGAGATCAGTCCTGCTTGAGCTCAGGTCTAGTGAGTCTCCTTTAGGCTGATCGCTCCCCTTTCAGCACGAACATTGTCATTCTTTCTTTATTTCCTTTCTTCTTAAGCCTGACTGGCAGATTCCCATGTAGCACCAAGCTAGAATCACCTTCCATGACCCATCCTGAACATTTTTACATTGTCTCAAATTTCACCTTTGCTTTTCCCAGTCAAAGCAGCAATAACTCTTGGAAAAGCAGATAAGAAACTTAATTAACATATTGTTCTAGTTTATCCTTCCTTTATTTAAAGTGTATGCAGTCTACAGCTACTTACTTAATTATTACCAACTCACACTAGATAATAATGGCATTTCCATAATAAATAAGTATTTTACACATCATGTCAGAAGATGAATTTCAAATCTAACAAAGTTGCAAAAACGCTTATAGCTATGATCGGCTTCTGCAAAGATGGTATCCTAAATGATGTTTAATCAGTTGCTGCAAGCACAGTAGCTTCCTTGTTTTCAGGACTACAGGAAGAAGTGTGTATAAATCTAAGGATAGAACTGGGTTCTTGGGTAGCTATAGGTACAGGGAAGTGGTTTCTTGTGGCGGAGAACTTACTGGAAAAAGGATATGAGCAAAAATACGTATTTAATTTATAAATAAATTTTATTTGTAGTTTTGCTGTGAGTGAGATGAGGCAAACTTGGGGTTCTGTCTCATCCATTGTTTCTCTCTGCGTGCCAGGAGTGACAGTAGGAGGTTGTTCTCTGTATCCGTGTTCTTAGGGGCCTGTGCCGATATCTTTCTGCAGAGCTGTGTCTGCTTGTCCTCAGAGAGCACGCCTGCCCAATGTGAGCGGTCAAAGGGCTGCTGGGCCTGAAAGTGACTCCCTGACCTAACTTCAGCCTCAATGAGGCTTATGTTCCTTCCCTGATCACAGCTCACACCTTCTTAAGACTTCCATAAGCACAGTGCCAGAGAGCAGGGATGCTGAGTAAAAGAGTTTGTTCTGTGTTTGTGCAGTGCCTAGCGCAGAGGGATTCCACCACGGCTCCAACCCCTAGATGCTACGGTAATACAAATGATGCTGCAACCTCAGTTAGCTCTATACTTGCTTCCAGCACCTTTCCCTTCCTTCTCTCTCTGCGTTCAGCTCTGGCATGTCTTGCATGTGAATGACACCTGATTCTTCCTTGTCACTTGGTCCAATCTCTTCGTACAAGAGCCTCAGTCCATGGCAGTGCCTGAGATGTCCATGCTGAGAAAGTTCAGTTACACCCAGAGATTTCCGGCTGAATTTTGCCCTCCCTCCCTTAAGGAATCCCTTAAGGCACTTTGGCTTCCTGCCTCAGTTTCTTTTTTATTTTAACAGCCTCTCTGTCATCTTGTAAAGATGGAAAATGTCTGTAAAGTGGTTTGAAAAATAAAGGAACGCCTTGCCTGAGTGGAGTTTTTTTCCCTTGTTTTTTCCCCAGTATTGTGTTAAGTGATCTTGACAAGGTGGTTTTTTTTTTCAATAGCATTGGCTAACACTTGAGCATGTGTTGTTATCTGGTGGTGATGTTACCTCAGTAATGGAAATCTGTTTGTTTTTTTCTCCTTCCTCCTAGCTAAAAATATCAGCGGTGCCGCTCTTGCATTTTCTATACCCAACGCACCTGGTTGATTACCATCTTGGCCATCCCGTTCTCTTCATGCATGTTTCTGAGTGCATGAAGTTGTGAAGGTTCTTCATGTAACACATTTGTGATGCACCACGTTGCTGTATATTCCATCTGTATATTCCACTGTTAACATTTCAATGAAGGTGATGTTCCATGCAAATAGAGAATAACAAGGCAAATAAAAGACAAAAAGAGATATTGGACGGACAGCAATAGACACAGAATACATTTGTCACTTGCTCCATTTATGCCAAGTTTTGACAGACAACTTTAAAATCTATCGTGTTTATTAAAAAAAAGAAAGAAAGAAAAAAAAGAAAAAGTATATTTTACCTTCTTTTAAGAACTGTTTTTTGACTCCTCCTTTTCTCCTGAGTCCTAGGATTTTGCTTTGGTTCTGGTAGGAATGGTTAGGATTTCTGCTGGCAGCTCCATTACTGTAAAACAGATTTTTATCGTAGATGGATAAAATCACTGGTAAATGTGGAAGTGTTAATATCTTGGCTTTGGACCAGCTGCAGCCTTCTTAGTTTATTAGTCTATGTAAACTGGAAAAATCTCATTTGCTGGCTTGGCCACTCCAGAATTAACTGTCAGTGTTCTGGTGAGTCGGCAGCTTCCATTTTCCTTTTGAGTCCTTTTCACTTTCTTACTGAAGGTTCTGTTGGATGATTAAGCAAAATTTAAAATTGTAAGGAAATAAGTGATAATTGAGAGGAAGTTTTTGAGGATTAAAATGGAAGGAAAGAGATTTTTATCACTTTTAGGATGTACTCTAAATTTTTTAAGGAGGCTTTAAAAAATATAATATGTGGGTTAATGTATATACCAGTTGTGTGGGTAATACACTTGAGAAATGTTAGGCCTTAAAGCTAAGTATGAAGCGTTTACTTACATTGCACTGCTGCTCTTGCTTCTCTGGAAATGAATTACGGAGACACTGGTTTTTCATGGGACCCTAACACTTTGCCACAGGCTTGTGTCTCCCCCTCTTCCCCTCAATCTGCTCTTGGTTTCTCAAGCTCCCCTGGCAGCGTTCAGTGTCCAGGCCAGTGATCCCAACAGGCTTGTCCCGGCTCCGGGCCGAGGGAGGAACGCTGTGCTGGCAGTGCGGAGCGCAAACTTTGCAACAGGGACTTAGTTCTCCTTCCCTCACGTTGCTGTAAAAATACACCCTCGCAAGAGTTTCAGTTTCTTCCTTTCCACTGTTCCAGGAAAGCCTGGGCTGGGCTGCTCCTGTTCTCCCTGTGGTTCTGTTAGCAGCAGGCTCCTGCTCCCCGCAGCGCTGTACAGTGCATGGTATCTCAGTCAGTGTCCTTTTTAGCCATCCAAAATTTACAACTCAGCAGCCAGAACTTTTTAAAATGGGAAAGCTTCCTAATTTGTATCATTTCACCTTTCTGTGTTGATTACTAATCAGAAGCAGTTCTTAAACATGTTGATGTTGTTACTAGTGGATGTATGGTAGATGGACTTAAGCTTCTCTGATAATTACTACATGATTTTAAACAATATATATTTAAGGTAAGCATCTACAATAAATGTGTTGAGCCATATTAACCTGCCAATGGGATCTGTGAAAAAAATACTGGCCTCATTTTTTTCTCAATAATTTCTTTTTTTTTCTTTTTTTCTTTTTTCTTCTGGATTTTTTTTTTTTTTTTTTTTTGGTGAAGCG